>JARJDZ010005073.1:0-62675 GCA_030264555.1 Aleochara sp. GC000083 | reverse complement strand
AATTCTACGATAACATTGTTTATAGTTTAGTTGCACATAACGGATATCTATTTTTAAATTATTGTTCAAGCCCCAACAATAAACTACGCTGAAATGGACGTTTATTCCAACTGAATGCATAAATGGTCGGATAATGTAAAAAATATCATTAGAGATGCCCATCTCCGATGAACCTCACCAAAAATAATCTCTATTACCACTAGAGAAGCGACAATTTCCTAGCTGTTGCACAATCCTTTGTCATTGAACATTCCTCACAATGAATGAACGCACTGAATGGAAAATAACTTTATAGGTAATACGCCTACCTGCATTGGTCCAGCAACAACAACAACAACGCAACAAATAAACCGCATCTTCAAATCGAAAGAAGATAAGAGGTGATCACGATGAAAAATAAAGCGAACATCATCAAATGACAAGGTGCTGTCCAGATATCACTCTCGAAGGAGTCACCATAAGAAACCTGAGGGAGGATCGCAAAAATTTTTGCCCATCAGATCGCGAAGAGCTCGAGAAAGATCGGCGCTAAGCTTCTTAAGTGCATAAACCTCTGGGCGCTCACATAAGCTCGGTATTTAATATACTGACCACTACAACATTTTCGTGTTTGTGTATACCCCAATATGTATGGCATGCACTCGACGGGCAGCATCATCAACGAAACGAGAGAAAAGTCACTGCACCACTCTTTCGGACGCGAGTTGATGCCCGCTGGTACCATGGTACCATGGCAGCAGCAGATGATGACGACGAGGATGCTTTTTTTCTTACTGCCGCACGATCGGTCAACAAACTCGTTGTGTGTGTCCTAACGAATCCGAGAACTGTACGCATGCATATCTCGTGGATGAAATGAAGAAATGACCGGGCTGTGTGTATCGCCCCGAAAAACAAGATCGACCCAATGCAATAAAACAATCTCGCGACGGTTTCTTGAGCTGGCTGATGTCCTCCGGTTGCGGCCGATGGCGAAACGCGCCGAGAAAATAAGAAGAAGCTAATTGTGTCTGGTCAGGGTACTTTTCGGCCATCGGCCCAAAGGTTGGCTTCTTTTTGGAAGCTGCGGCCCCCGCTGATATCCCGATGCCCACTCGGGTCTCGAATTGGTCACCTATGAGTTTACCTTCGATACAATTCACCGGATAAATTATTGAGGAAAATTTAAACGCGGGTCATTCGCAATAAGATGTGTTATTTATAGTCTTTGAAGATCTTTGAATTGAAGATGCATCCAAACCTGACCTAGCCTCACATGTTTCGACTTCAATTCCATTAATTTTTTTCAAGAGAAACATCTTGAAGCCCAGCGTTTTTATTTGGCTGCCCAAAATAACGTCGCTCGTCCTGACGCGTCTTCGGAACCATCGCTTCATCTGCATACGGGGCTAAGGTAAAAAAAGGCAATCAAAGTCTACATTATGGCCTGGTCGCATCAGGTGACCATTAACGCGACGGCCGCGGAGGTGAGCACACAAAAAGAGGAGAAAAAAAGGGGTCGATCCACCCATCTCGTGGGTTCCCTAACGCATAACTAACCTAGCCTACCACTAACTTCCTTGGGTTCCATCGCAGACCATCGGGTACCTTGGGTTGGAATACCAGCAATGTCTGGTCGGGTGTTTGAATGATCATTAACGAACTTTTATCGACACCTGCTTTTTGAAAAGTCACTTACTTCTGATTCAAATAAGTAGATGATCAACTTTTAGATGCTTCTAAGAAGAATTGGTGAAGATACTCCCAGTACCAGATTTGCTACCAATCGGATTTGCAAAAACTATGTAAATATTCAATTTCAAAACCAGACAAAAAAACAATTCAGTTTTGATTCAATTTAAGCATGATCCAACGTAATTAACCAAATAACGTTTATTCCCATTGGAATATGAAATATTTGTCCCATGTTGACCTTCAAAATATAAACAAACACAACATTTGTTTTGAATATTTCATAGCCATTGTCCTGCAAACCTAATTAGAGTTTAGGGGAAACAAACAATTATTATTGTTATTGTTGTTGTTAGTATTTCAATTAGATATTCCTTGTCCCTGACGAGGCAGGAATAAACACAGCACCTATGCATCATAATATGTGGTTATGATAACAATTTTTGCACTTATTTCTGAATTCATGACCTAATGTTTATGTTACAATGTGGGAATTCACACATTAATTGATTAGTATATTATTTTTGCGTTTAATATGTAGAGATAAAGGATTCAACGTTTTCTTATCAATGCCTTTAATTGAATAATATCTCCTTGTATTTATAAATCAACAAATATTACTCCATTATAAATTTACTCAATATGCGATAGGGATTCCCAACTTGTATGTAAAAATGATCTTTAACCAAGGTGAATGTTTCAACTTCACCCACGGAAAGAAAGCTGGAACTTTTCACGCTTCAGGTGAACGACTCTTGAAAGTTGAAGCTTAGCTAAACGCTAAAGTGCAAGGACATCTTCCAGGGGCAACAACCATTGTCAAGGCAATCCGTAGAAAGTTTAATAAAGATAGGTCAATAGTCAAATTTCTCTTTTTCTATCTACCATCTGTTAGAGCTTTCTTAAGTCCCTAACTATAGCCCTTACTTAACTTAAGCTTAAGTGTGCAAAACTATTATGACATTGTAAGATCAAAAAGTTAAAAACTAAGAAAGAAATTTCTTGAAACAAATGGTATATATTCATGCTCAGAAAATTTCTTCACTGAAGAAGTCAATGACATTTCTTTTCTTGGTTCTTAGCCCATGAAGAAGTATTTGAACTTATTAGGATAAGAAAGAGAAAATGGGCCATCATTATTCACCTCGATGCGTTCTGAGGACACTGACTTCAAGAAAACAAACAGTGTGAGTGTCATAAATCCGAAATCTCGAAAAAAAAAATGATATCCCATCCGATATTTACAGCTCTACCTTCATATTATTTAAAATTTATGGTCTGCATAATTTACTTCCATAGAATAACACATGGTTGTGGTTTCGTGACTTGTTGTTGTGCTTTGTGTTACCTTATCAGATAGATCATTAAATGGAATTATTACTTCTACCAAATTTATTTAACACTAACTATTAGAAGGTTAATAATTGATTTATGGGAATGGTAGAAAATAGTGTACTCATTGCAAAAATGAAGTACGTAACACTCACATCGTCTCGGGGTTTCCAAAAATGGGCGAAACTCTTCGGATTGTTTCCCTGGGATAAGTCAATCAAACAGGGATGGAATAGAATGTATCCCGTACTGATATTTGGCTTCAATCTCGTTCTAATTTCAGTTAGAACCTATTCGAATTTCTATATGGCTCGAGTGCGTGAAAGCACAACATTCGTCCTTTTGCTTGTATCTGATTACTTATCAGTAATTTGCAACCTCAAATTCTTGATAACAACAAATTACACATGCTATGATGATCTGCACATTATCATTGGATACCTCAATCAAATGCAGAACGAATACAAGCATGCCCAGTACAAGTCAGCTGGAGGATTCGATAAGTTGATGCATCTTTTGTGGTTCTTCTATTACATTTACCATGCTGTTCTGGTTGCTCAGATAACAACGACTCGTTTGATTAATTTCATTCCTCAGCAAATGCTCAATTATCAAATTATACTCTCGATAATGGTGCTGAATAATTATGTGAATATCATGAAAGGTTTGGTGCAACGTTTGAATGAACGTTTGTGTGGTTTGCGAGTGATGACATTCTTCGGGAATGAAATTGCCCAATTTCGGGATACTAGCAATATGCGCAATGTGCATACGATTGCACTCAATTACAGAAAACTTTCATATGTGATTAGGAAGTTCAATGATATCTATGGATCCTATTACTTATTGATGTACGCCTATTTGTTGATCAATTTGTTGGTACCATTGGATTATGCTGCTGCATTCGCCCAAGGAAATGTTATCCATAAAAATCCGAAATCTCTCATCTTTCTTTTGACTGGTATTTGGCTTTTATGTCCTCTTGTAAGTACTTTCGTAAATGAATGTCCCCAAATTTCAACTCGTTTTTTGCAGTTGACTTTGCGAAACATGTTTTATCCTTGCGAATTGGTGAGTAGGGAATTCGAGAAAATGCCTTACAATTGCTATCAGATTATGAACCACATCAACGAGAAATATCGCCTTGAGTTACATAATCTCGCCATGGAAGTTTCATTTGCACAACCGAAATTCACAGCAAATAATTGGTTTGAAATTAATTACACAATGTTTTTGCCAACTATTACCATGGTTATTTCATACTTGATTGTCTTAATACAATATCATCATTAAAGTACAGAACTTTTTTGAATAGTTTAGGTAATCAATATTCTGTATGAAAGGTATAATCAACTTTTATTTACATTGTTTCAAAGATATTATAATTAATTTCAGTCACGGTTTGTTTGGTCTGTTATTAAAACCACGAAGAAAATAAATGTTTGCCTGAAAATAGACCTCCTATTTTTCTATAATTGTAGTAGTTGTCTGAAAAATGAGGTACGTTACACTAAAATCCTCTGAAAATTTTCACCGTTGGGTGAAAATCTTTGAGATTTATCCTTGGGATAAAATCAAAGATGAAAAATGGAGAAAAACTTATACCTTAATTATAGTTTGTTTAAATGTCGTTTTAACTTTGGTGAAAATTTGCTCCTTGATTTTTATAACTCGAGTACGTGAAGATACAACATTCATTCTTTTTATATTATCAGATATTTTGTCTTTGATAACTAATATAAAGTTAGTGATAACAACAAATTACACCTCCTATCAAGATCTTCAGATTCTAATCGGCTATTTAGACAAAATGCAGGCAGAATACAAAAATCAAGAGTGCAAAAGCAAAGGAGGATTTGAAATATTCACACATATTTTATGGATATCATATTTCATTTTGCGAATTGCAATGCTAGCACCTAATGCACCAAATCGTCTAGTGTATTACATATCCCAAAAGATAATGAATTATCAATTAGTACTATCGACAATGATGCTCAATAATTACATCAACATTATCAATGGTTTGGTGCATCATTTGAATCAACAATTGACTGATATAAAAGTTCATTATGATGGAAATGTGCGAAATATGAATGGGATCATATCAAACTACAGGAAGCTTTCATACATAATTAGGAAGTTCAATGATATTTTTGGGATTTACTATCTATTTATGTATGCATTTTTGGTGATTAATATCCTGATACCACTGGATTATGCAGCAACTCTCGCAGAAGGACATCTCATACATAAAAATCCAGCTTATGCCATTTATATTCAAACAGCTTTATGGTTCTTTTGTCCTGTTGTAAAAAGTTTGTGGAATTTTTGTTTCAAAGGATTGACTTGATCAAATTTCAGATTACATTGAGGAATTTATTCCATGCATGTGAACTTTTAGTTAGGGAATTTGACAAGATGTCTTACAATTGCTACCAGATTATTGGACATGTTTGTGAAAAACATCAGAATGATTTGCGACATTTAGCAATGGAAATTTCAACAGGTCAGCCTAAATTTACAGCTAATAATTGGTTTCAGATTAATTACACTATGTTTTTGCCTACTATCACTATGGTGATATCATATCTGATTGTATTGACACAGTATCATTTTTAAATTGCAGATTTTGTAGTTTATATTTGAATGGAATAGTAAATTATTTTATAGGGCATCGAAAATAATGTTATTTTTTAATTAATTCTTTCTTAACAATAAATAAGCGTCTGGTCTATAAATTTATAAATCATTATGTCAATATAATAAACTTGTTTGTTCCTTATTTGATTGTGAAATTATGTGCATTGAGTATCATTGATATTTTATTTTCAATATATAATCAAACTACAAATCAAACTATCATTTGTTTAATCTTTCTATGATATTATCTTCCAGGAAGTTATCACTTTATTAGTAGAAATATATCAAATGAATTTTAGTGCATTATATACCAAGAATATACCTAAATAATAAAATACATTATTGACCAGATTTTATGTTAGTTTTTGACCACATAATTCATATCGCATTTTCAAACATGTTTTCACTTTACCATAAAACACGTCCCTATTAATAATATATCAAATATTCGACCGAGTAAATAAAAACTCCCAAAGAAGAATACCATGCAGAAAAATGAAGTTCGTGACATTGAAATCCTCGAGGAAATTCCTGAACTATGGGAAATTATTTTCAATTTATCCATGGGACAAGTCCATAAATCATACATGGCAAAAAACTTATCCAATTGTAATAGTTGGACTAAATATCATTATAACATTAGTGAAATTGTACGCATTAATTTTCATCGACAATATCCGTGAAAATACCTCGTTTGTCCTCTTTGTCTTATCTGATATATTGTCTCTTTGCTGCATTGCAAAAATATCAAAGTTGACAAATTTCACCTCCTACAAAGAATTGCATAAAATAATCAATTACTTCGACAAGAGACAGAATGATTATCATCATGATGAAGTGCAAACTGTTGGAGGATTCGATACATTCACACATCTTTTATGGATTTTTTACTTCATCTACCATACTTTCGTCCTTGCAACCGGAAGACCTGAACGTTTGCTCTATTACACTGCCCAGAAAATGATGAACTATCAGGTGATTCTTTCATCGATGCTCCTGAACAATTTTGTGAAGATAATTGCAGGAATCGTGCATCATTTAAACAACGATGTTTGTGCATTGCAAGGTCAGATCTATTCAAATCGTGACAATGTACAGGCTATCATCCAAAACTATAGAAAACTTGCATTTATCATCAAAACTTTTAATCGCATTTATGGAGGATATTATCTTCTGATCTACGTTTTCTTGGTGATAAATATATTGATCCCGTTGGATTTTGCTGCGGCTTTCTTTGCGGGACATGTCAATCACAAGAGTCCACCTTATGCGGTTTACATTATGGTCGCTTTTTGGTTTCTATGTCCGCTTGTAAGCAATTTCATTGTACTTTCCAAATTGCATATAATAGATAACTGATAATTCTAATTTTAGATCACTTTGCGCAACATGTTTTATTCTTGTGAGTTAGTTGATGGGGAATTTGAAACCATGGCTTATAATTCCTACCAGATTATGAGTCACATTAAGGAGGAACATCGAAATTTGTTGAACAACTTAGCGATAGAAGTTTCTTTAACGCAACCCAAATTCACTGCAAATAATTGGTTCTATATCAATTATGCTATGATTATGCCTACTACAACTATGGTAATTTCCTACTTGATTGTACTTATTCAGTATCACTTGTAGGAAGTTTGTTACTGCCATAATTAATGGGATAATCCCAATTATGAACTGATTTCTCGGATATGTCAGTTAAAACAATTGTAAAAAAGATTATAATTACAGTTTAGTAATGCTTTATTTTAATCATGGAATACCAAAATATATTTCAGTTCTGGATGAATAAATAATTTGGAATTTACCATTTTTATTGTATCCAAGTAATATTTAATTAGAGCCATAAATTACAGACATACTTTTCCTCATTATTCATAATATAATACCTCCAAATGGTGAATAAACAACATTAAATTCCAAAAATGGAGTATTTGGCTCGAGAATCAAACCGAAATTTCCTAAGATTGGTGAAACTTTTTGCTCTTTTACCATGGGAGAAAACAGGAAATCAATACCTTCGTAAAATATATCCATTATTCGTAATCTGCATAGTTTTTAGTTTAACAATGATTAAAATCCAAAGTTTAGTTGCCATTCAACAAATGCGTGCAACTACAGCATTCGTTGTCTTTGTAGGTACAGATATATTAACACTAATCTGCGTTTTGCAAATGATAATTACAACTAATTACACGTGCTTTGATGATTTGCACATAGTGCTAAATTATTTAAGTCAAATGCAAGATTCTGAAGATGCATCCATTAGATATTTTGATCGTTTTACGCACTTCCTCTGGATTTTCTACAATTTTTATCATGGTATCTTCATTGCAACAGGTCCAGCGCCAGATCGTGTTGGGTATTTTGCATTGCAGAAAGTAATCAACTATCAGCTGGTACTTTCTGCAATGGTGCTCAATTACTATGTGAATTTGATTGAAAAATGTGTACGTGCTTTAAATGAACGTTTGCGAAGTTTGCAATCTCCAATAACTTCAATTACTTCTAATGAGATTCTGAAAGTAAAAAAATATCACTGGATTACGGAAAGATATCGTATATGATCCGGAAATTTAATGATATCTATGGTACCTATTATCTCTTATTGTACACATATTTGGTGGTCAATATTCTAGCACCGCTTGATTATGCGGCTGAAATGGCCCAAGGAGAAATCCGATATAATCGTTCGCCTATTTACGATAATAGCGTGACAATTTTATGGTTGTTGTGTCCGGTTGTGAGTAAACAAATTTGAAAATCTAATTTCTTTGATTTAAGGAATTGAATTTTAGTTAACTTTGCGCAATTTGTTCAGGCCATGCGAATTGGTAGCCAGGGAACTGGGAAATGTCGCATATAATTGTTACGAAGTTATGGGACAAAATAAATACGTCAATAAGCAGTTCCAGAAGGATTTGAACAAATTGGTTCTTGAAGTTTCACTTGCAAAACCCAAATTCACTGCAAATAATTGGTTTGAAATTCATTATGGGATGTTTCTGCCAACAGTAACTATGGTGATCTCTTATTTAATTATATTAATACAATATCATCATTAGTAAATCTTCAAAATATTAAAATTATTAACTTGTGACAGGAAAATATTTGTTTAATTATTTCATCCTTAATCACTTTCATTTCATTTTTATATAGTTAATAATTAGAACTGTAAATTAGAAAATTTGAAATACACTTTCAAAATATTCGATGAGTAATTTATAAGAAAACAAATTCGACAATACCAATAGCATTTCTAGATGGAATTTTGCAAATGGCTAAAAACCGATCAAAAGTGCATTAAATTACCTAAAAAATAAGGTCTGTATTAATAGGATTGCACTTCCGGTTCCAAGATAATACGTAAAGGATTAAGTAATTGTGATCATTATGTCTAAGCGAATTGACGACAATACCAATAGCATTTTTCGGCGGAATTTTTTCACATCTCTATACCGCATTTAAAAGTACATTCAATTTGCGATAAAATGGTGTCTGAATCATATTTATAGGTCCTCTATTTACTGAGATACAGTTATCAGAAAATAGACAACACCTAATTAGGAAAACGAGTGTAAAAATGATCATGTCAGGCTAAATTAACGACAATGCCAATAGCATTTCCAGAAGGAATTTTGCAAATGTCTAAACACCAATCGATAGTATATTAAATTACCTAAAAAATAAGGTCTGAATTATTTGGATCAGACTTCCGGTTCTGAGGTAATGTGAAAAAGATTATGTATTTGTGATCCTTATCATTGTCATTAAAGCAATTTATAATAGTGTGGATGATTGCATGTATAGGACATTACTTATCAAAATGCTTGCAATTATTTTGAAGTATACATTATGATAAATAAAATTTAGAAATTTGGAGCACTTATAAGTTGAAAGTGCAAAACTACTTATAAGTTAAAACTGAATAATGTTAATGTTTAATAATTGACATATTTTAAAACGTTTGCAATTCTAATTTTGCAGTAATTTTTTTTTTTGAAATTTACGTAGCTGGAAGTTAACTTTGGTGGCTTTACTTCAAATTATCGCTTCTATATAACATAAAAAATAATAGACCCATGGTTAATGATAATATATAATTTTATATTTATAGCAAAGAGTTCTGAAATTTGCATTATAATAGCATATAACTGATGATGTGACTGATCATTTATATAATTTAAATGACAATATAAATATAAATTAGCATTGAAGATCATTTTCCATTATCTTATGAACTGGACATCAAACATATTTGTTATTGTTATTTTAGTAAAATTGCAATGGGAAATTTTCACGTTTCCATAAAGGAGTGTCGAACCATTGCCATATTTTAGGTTTTTCTTCGTCAAATTTGTACTGTAAACATTTGCCATCAAACCTGTATAACAAAAAACTTATATTCTTGACCTTGTAAAAACTCAGCGTCAAATTATTAAAGGCCTACCATAATATTTTTGCATGCTTTACACAATTGGCTGGATATGTGTAATTGAAGCATTTTGCATCCAGAGCATTGAAGTAAGTCTCTCCCAAAATACTTGCCGAAAGACACGGACCAAGTTCATGAAGACAATTATACAAATTATAATCGCATTCACAAGTTAGTCTACAATAAATTGCTGAAGTTAAACTCTATTCAAATGCAATGCATTTTTTACTTGGTAAATAATCCGTTGTTAGTTAAACCATGTTTGGAGTTTCTAGCAAGAATGTAATCGTTGCAATAATCGTGTGTTCGGCAGCATTTGTCAGTTTCCTCAAAAAATCCCAAGTCGTCCTTATTTTCTGCAATATCTCCAGCTCCACACCACTTTGTCCCTAAAAAATATTATTTGTTATTTATTGCAACTAATTACTGCAATTTTATGAGCGTACCAGGGAATATAAAAAAGTTGTTGTAATTATAGAAAATCTCCCCATTTGTAGAATATAGGATTGTATCAGTCATTGATGCTTTAATTCCCGGAGATAATACATAACTTAGATTAATGTTAAACTTAACATTGATAAGTATAAACATAATAAGGCCTCTACTCATTTTAACAAACTAGTAATAATAAATTTTTGTAAGGATTTAAACCGAAAATATGAATCCAGAAGACGAGTGCACATTATATACTCACCATAATCCATAAAAATATGTTAATTTTATCATTAATGCTTATCTTAAATAGTTTACATATTCAAATAAATTGTGTTCTGAAATTTTTAAGTAGACTGAATTTAAATTCTAAAACCATACTTTACTGTATACAACCAGTGTTACGTCTACCTAAGATTTAAATTTATCTTAGGCAGCCCAGACAACAGCACGAAACTTTATAAGGCGCATGCCTTCCAAACGTCACTTTAGTTTACACTTACCATCTGATTCGCTTCATTTCAGCACCCACAAGTGCTGTACAGAGAATTTATTATTTATTGTTGTTATTGTAAATTGCGGTGGTCGCTTGTTCGATTGTAAATGAATCGAAATCAGTGCAGAAAAATGTATGTTGTGTATTAGTTTGTCAACACCAAAGTAAAAAGTTCTCACTATCAAACGAGCATGTCTACTCCATCGATGGACGATCAGCAACAGCCAAAAGATGTGGCAGGTAATTCGAATGGAACAGTGAAAAATCATGCCAAAGATGCAACAAATGCGACGCCGGAGATAAGCATCGAGGCATTCAAGGAGCTGTGCTCGAATAATGCGTCGTACTTTGTGAACGATCAGTCCGAAAATGGGCAACGCTTGCACATCTCGTTTTTGGCCATGAAGGAAGAGATTGATAGAATTTGGCCCTTGGTAATTGAATTGAAGGCAGTCGTACACGAATTCGATTTTGCCCCGGACGTTCCGGGCAATGGATATCGCAGCTTCATCGGAATCATCGATTCCGCTCTGCATCATGGAATGCACGTCAATAAGAAAGTGTGCCTCAAACGCGAAAGTGTCTTGTTTAGAAAGTCATCTATTACCAAGTAAGTTTCTTAATGTTGCCTCTGTTTTGGGCCCTCAGCAAGTGGCCCAAATAATGCACACAGTTCATTCAGTCATATCATTTTTATTGGCCTTAACTTTCATAACTTGATTTTAATTATCATATGAGGTCAACAATTATCTCGATTACATTATCAATTATATGCCAATGTTTAACCTAGACCTATTTATGCAAGTGTCTCATTCACTTATTGAATTTATGGGTTTTGATAAATAACAATTAACTTATACTTGGTTTGCTTGTTTTGTTTCAGAGAAGTTGAGTCATGTGCACAGCTATTTGCCAGTCTGCATTCCTGCCTGGAGCACCTGCAAATTATCATGAAATGGAGCAAACCAGGAAGCTTGTTTGCCACGGAACACGCGGCTCCATTCGAGCTGATTGCACAAACAGATAATATTAATCAATATTGTTTTTATGGCAGACCATTGGGCTTTCAGGTAATGATCCATAATAGCTGCCAGAGCATTATAATCTCGCGATATGCGAGAAAAAGTAATAATTATATCATTTACGTACTTGTTTATCAGCTACTTGTTTTTGTGTAATTGATGTCACGCGTTTTTATTGTTGCCTTAATTATGTTCTACAATATCAATTTAATTCATTGCATTTTTTGCGAAATTCATTTCCTTAAAAGCAATGACGTTCACTAAAATTAATGATCGCTAGTTTCTATAGTTGCCTTTCATTACAAATGAAGTATTGATTTGATTTTATATTAATGTGTTCATATTTTTCAGTTTTACGAGTCTATGCGAAGTCCGTTGCGCTTCATTACGCTATCGATGGTGATATTTTCGGAGGCATTCTACAATGATGGATCGATCTTCTCAAAGGCTCGCAATTCCGTGCTGACGACGACAAAATATGTATCCGATCCGGAGCATCGAGCTAAGAGAGTGGTGAACATCTCGAAAAATTCCGACGTGAATTTCTGCAAAGCGTTCTGGTTTCTCGCTGAGAGCGAGCTGATGCAATACCTGCCATCAGTAGTCGCACAAAGCGTAGCTGTATGCAAGGTCATCAATATACCTACTGAACAATTGAGTCTCAAGCTGAAAGATCGCGAAATCGACGTCCCAATTCCATCAGCGCATGTCGGCTCGAAACCGGTGCATGTTCGTCTCATCAGTCATGTAGCACGTGAAGGCATGGTTGGTGAAGGCCAGAATACGAAGATGGCCCCTCCAAGTCGTGGACTTCTCATTCATTGCCATGGAGGAGGATTTGTCGCTCAAAGTTCCAAATCGCATGAGACATATTTGCGACAATGGGCGAAAGAGCTGAACGTTCCCATACTGAGCATTGATTACAGTTTGGCGCCAGCAGCTCCATATCCTCGTGCTTTGGAAGAAGTCCTCTATGCGTATTCCTGGGCATTAAAAAATTGCGCGTTGCTGGGAAGCACAGGAGAACGAATTGTCGTTGCTGGAGATTCGGCTGGAGCGAATCTATTAACGGCAATGACATTGAAATGCATTGATTTGGGCATTCCAAAACCGCATGGCTTGTTTTTGGCATACGTGCCAATGTTCATGAATTTCATTCCATCACCAGCTCGATTGTTGAGCAAAATGGATCCATTATTGCCGTTCGGCTTTCTGGCGCGTTGCATTAAGGCATATATTGGTCCAAATGATCTGAATGGACGCGCTGTATCACCGGATACGGAAAGTTTTGAAGAAATCAGCGAGTCTGACCTCGTTGAATTGCAAGCTCACAAATCGCCCACATCAGAGATGTCCGATACGTTAACGTATGGATCTTTAACATCACAAACGGATGAGCAGAGGGAAGATGCGAGTAAAGATAACGACATTAGCTCCGAACCAGAAACTAGTCAACGTTTCGATTTACTGGATAAATTTGTATTAGGTAAGCTACATTTGATTTCATGTTAGCATTTTATTAATGCGACTTTTTTGCAGATTCAGATACTGATACAGATGGTACAAAAATTGCTGTGGTAACATCTAATGATAAAGTTCAGTCTGTGGAACAAGATACTTTCTTCAATTCAACCGTTCATGGTAGAGTTTCCAACTTTGTCAGTAAATGGAAGGGAAAAATGTCGAATTTCGTGCAAATGAGGCCCACTTCTTCAGCATCTCTCTATTTGGATGTTGAGAAAGATAGAAGTCTACTGGATGAGCTAAATTTTGCAATTCCTGCAGATCCTTATATTAGTCCATATTTGGCTAATGATGAAATTCTTAAACAATTTCCTAATACTCACATCCTGGTAAGTTTATCTTAAATTTACTGACGTCATTTTAATATCGTTTTTACATTGCTTTTACAGACGGTTCATTTAGATCCGTGTTTGGATGACTGCGTAAGTTTTGCGAAAAAGTTGAAAGGTTTGGGTAATCCAATCAATTTGACTATTTTGGACGGACTTCCACATGGCTTTTTGAACTTTTCACTGGTAAGATGCAAATATAGCATTCCTTCTTTGATGAATAACAAATTTGTATTTCCTTAGGTCTGCAAAGAAGCTTATGAGGCATCCAAACTGTGCGCCCAGAAAATAAGTGACCTCCTCGACTTGGATTCTTTACCTCCAATCACACCAAACCAAGCATCTTAACTTAAACGAAATTGTGTCTTTATTTATTATTAAATTAATCTCAACTGCTGGGTACAATAGGTTTTAGTCAGTCCAACTGGACACGTCTATAGTCATGCAGAATTAGTTTCAGGACCAGACAAGTAGTGAAAAAGAGTATCATCACTTAAGATTCATCACAATGTGCAGATCTGATTTAGTAGTAGTGTAGTTCATATGAATATTGACTTAGAAACGCCTTGAAGTGATAGAGAATTAAGCAGTTACAGATAATTTGTTAGAAGTACAAATGTACATTAGCAACATTTTACGTTGGCTATTGAACTATTGCGCACGTAAATGCTAGTTTGCCTTTAGTATCATTTTTAGGCCTTTGTATTGTGCCTGCGGTTCATTTGCAATAACTTATTATGTAAACAGACAATAATCTCAATGTGTGAGCTATCTGATACGAAATATTTTGGCAAATTTTAGTGAGGCAAATTAAATCCGACAATTTTATATCAATGTAAAAAAAAACAGAATTAACAATGATTTATATATATTGTTTAAATTGTTTCAATCATTCAATAGCTTTACAAACCGCTCTGAGTTGATTTAAATTGAAGGAAATCAGTCAATATCAAATATTTTTTGAATAACTGAATTGGATATATTTAATCGTTAAATAAGAAAAGTTTATTTTAATTTAAGTGTAGAAATGAAATTAAAACGTCCGTTTATATAACACCGACAAAAGATCTAAGAAACCAAATGCTATAATAATGATAAAAATTACAGAGATATATGCTATGAAAGAATGTAATTTATATCGTCAATAGTTGAGAATCTAATTCCTAATCGAATATCATACAACTTTCTATAATCTATTAGACTTTAAGTGAATTACTCGTCTATATTAATCTATTTCCATATAACCATTTATTCAACTACCTATGTACATCTAATATTCTAAGCACTTTCCGCATATTAACAGTTATTTTATTACAATCTTCTTTCAAAGTAATGCAAATCACAACGTACTTGTCAGAATATTGCTTATAATCCAGTGTATATGTCAGTAATGTGATTGTTACTAACAGTGTGATAGATTTTTCTTTTATAACGAATATTGTAAACTGATTGAATTTTTATTTATTTATAAAATGCTTCCTAATTGTGCGGAAAGGAAAGTATTAGAGAATGTGAAATAACAACAAAGATTATAATAGCAGATTGGCGTAATGATGCGATACTTGTTCAATTACATTTAAGTATTATATAACATTTTAAGGAATAACAATTTTATTCATGAATAGTAATGGTAATTAATATTGGAAAATTTAAGAATCAAGATAGGGGAACAGACGGAGCAAACGTCCAAAGCAAGAAGAATTGATTCAGAAATGATGTAATTTTTCAAAAACTAACTTATGTTATCGTCTATAGGAGTAGAGTTATATTTTTTATAAAGTGAAAGAATGGCGGACTGATTGATAACAAATATTTAACAAGAATTTAATGCTTGCTTACCAACTTGGACTCTACGCTTGAGGAAATAATAAGGCTGGAATTTGTTATGATTTTGTACATAGCATTAAGGAAATTTAAAAATAAAGAATATCACATTAAAATTTGGCAACTTATTCAATAATATCTCCTTTTTCAGTGAAATGTCCTGATCATTTATAAGGAAAAGTAAATTTACGATAGCATTTTTAAAAATCAATCATTTTATTATATAAGTACGTTATAGTTACATGAATTTAAAACTTTTTACCACATAACAAGTAATTCGCAACTGCAAGCATCAAGAAGAAAGTATTAAAATTGACTATGACAATCACCAAAAAAAGGATAATGTATAGAAGATAGGATACCAATTCGTCTTCTTCTACGTTGTTTATCATCTTATGCAATATAAACAACAACAAACAAGTTAGTATCGAGTCACTGCGGATCTCCAGTATCCACAGGGCTCCGACATAGAATCGTCGTCGTCGAGATGATCGTGATGATCACGAAGATACACAGGAGCAATCGGTCCAGGATAATCGAGGTCTGCTTCCATTCCATTTCAATCAGTTCGCGGCGTTCCTGCTCCGTGAGGCGCGTCTCATTCCTATCTATACTCGCGTGTACTTTGTTCAGGATGCGGATTATTTGATTCTCGAATGCATCTGTAACATAAAGATAAACATCAATATTTGTCTTTCAAGTTTTTTTGCCTTATCCTCCCACATTAATGTTATTGTTCTGCGTTGTTATGATTATTTTCCTTTGTTTGCTTTGTTTTTGGCGAAGGATGTCGTTAGGGTGGCAACTTTCGGGTCTGCAATATTTGAAATGAAAGGAATGACTGATATTGAAAACGTGCTGTTTCGATTGAAAGATATGAAATACGTCATGGGACATCGCAGTGTCCGAATCTCAATACATTTTTTGTTGCTTTCTGGATGTGAATCCTGCCAGCAACAGTTCGAATGGAAACAACAGGAAGTCCCAAAGCGTCGTCCACGCGATTGAATATTGTGTCCCATGCACAAAGCCAACGGGCCAATAAGGCATCCATGCAACAATAAAGTCGAATACAAGCGCATTCAGTGAACGAGAGAAGAATAAAGGGCGTTTCAACACTCGTTCGAAGTACCCATCAAATTCTTTCTCATTTGCAAACTGCTCCCCAGTTTGAATGAACTTGATGGGTGCGCTGAAAATCTTCGGCTGATTTTTTCGCCAGCATAAGGAATATCATCCGGCGTTTGAAATGTACAAATTGATGCTGCCACACGACAGAATGAAATACAAGTGCGCATTGTGCGTGGGAACACGTCTCTGATCCCAAAAAGGAGAGGAATTCATTGAATTGAATTCAATTCGCTTCGTTACGATTCAATTGATGTGTTGTATCCCGTAGAGCGTTCATTTCGCGAGTATAATTTATAAAACTCACTCTTCAAAAAACTATGCTTCATTTGCTGCTTTGTTTTCTGTTTGAGAGGAATGCCCAACAATTAATAAAATTTTGCGCAGCAACTTTATTGTTTCCCGTATTTGTTTTTGTTTACCAGCTGAGAAAAATTTGAATTTCAATCAAGTTCCACTGCATAAAATAAGTTTTGGAATTTAAATCGACGTTCCAAAGTTATATAATTAAAGTTATATTACGCTCACCGAGATTTTCAGCGCGATTCCTGGGCAGAAATCGTGGTGAACGCTGTTGGTGACGATGCTGCAAGTAGTATCCATCTTCGTTGGGCACTTTGTCGGTCCATGGCCAAGGACTGTCTAATCTATTTCCAGTCTGAGGATTGATTTCCTGAAAACAAGCGGAAAACACATTTTACAACTGCAAGAAAATCGCCAAAAGAAAACACTTCATTTGATAATTCCTTTTGTACTTTCAATCCCAAACAATTTTGCCTTTGATTTTTCCGTTATAAATAATTTTTTATCAAACCAATCAAAACTTATTAAAAGTTCGATTAATAAATAAGTCGTTGCAAAGAATAAGAATGAGTTTTTAATAAAAGTGAAAGTTTTGAATTAAACTTTACCCTTGAAGGTGGGTGGCATCTTGAATATACTTGAATATACTTTGATACGAAATATCCCTTTACAAGAAAATATATTAGCTTTGGATATACATGGGGTTGGAAGTTTCAGGAGTCGAACGATTTATGAACTGGGCTTTTCCTTCTTCCTGTAGGCGTTGAGAGCTTTCCCAGGCCCTCATTTTCTTTGCACATTTCTATTTGCTACCGGTGGCATTTTCGGTAAGCCTCAAATATGTCATCTTTCACATTAAAACTTATATTTCCTTATAAACACAGCACACGTTTCGGTCCGAATATTTGTAAGGTAATATCATCCCCGAAACAATCCCTGAAGAATTTTAGATTCTTATAGTCCTTCATGAATTCGCTTACCTTATTCAAATTTTATTCCGAAATCAAATATGTAGACTTGAGAATATAGAAATATGTAAAACAGAAGAAATACTAATGCATACTTTTTATTGCGGATTTCTTTCTTTCGAAAATTTGCAAATAGTATACGAAGAAATGGACCAATTAAATTCTGTTAGAAAAGATAACCTAAAGATTTTATGCACAAGAAATATGAAATATAGATAATTATATTTCAAACTGAAAAAAAATCAAGTTGATATCTCAATTGTATCAAAAGTTATAAATATTTTATTATAGTCAAGCATCACAAAGTTTAATTTTGTTAAATTTACTTTTTATTTGAAAATTATTGGATTTCTAAAAAATCGAAGTCTGTCAAGGCGTAGGAAAAGATGCGCTCTTTAATTTGGTTTTTTAATCATGAAAATCGGCCAAATAGTTTTCGAGTTAGACTTAAAACAATCTCTTATGGAAATTTACATTGGCGCTTGTTCAACCAAACAACTTACTGCCGGATGCAGGGGCTTGAAAATCCATGATGGCGGCCCCCATTTGATTTACATTGGCGTTGCTAAGGTTAAAACACTCTTGTTTGCTCTTCCTTAGCAACGGAGTTAAGCGCGTGTTAGAATGCGAACAAACGCAAAGCGCGCTCTTTTGTTTCCCACATTTTCATTAATATCTCAGGAACTATTTGTCCGATCGAGTTCAAATTTGGCAAGTTTATTTATTATAATGTAATTAACAACTATAAAGAGTTACAAGCTTCTTAGTTAATTTGTTTTTATTTTATTAATGTTTATTTACAAGAAGCGCTAAAACTTTATTTTTGATTTTAATTTACTCGAAAACTAATCGACCGATTTTGATCAAATTTGGAATATACACTATTTGGGGGTAGATTAAATATCTGGAGTGACGGCAGCTAGATAAAAATAATGGGGGTGGCAGTTTACTCTTCTAATTTGTTTCAACACATTTTTTTTAATATCTCGAAAATGAAGCGTTCAATCTGAACCAAATTTTCAACATTTATTTATAATAAACGTATAAACATATCTACAAACTCAAAATTTACTTTTAACAAACAATTTCATTGTTATTAATTTATTAGTTTACTTTTTATAGGTATATGATATACGAAAATTTGTTTGTGATTTTCTCAAAAACTTTTCAATGAATTTTTACCAAATTTGGAAAATATATCAACTGGTACAAGACGAAATAATTAGCAATGATTGCCGACCCTTAATTTGCATGGGGGACGCAATATTAATTCATGTTAAAAATTATGAATTAGTTATGATAAAACAAGATAGATATCTTGAGATTATTGAATGAATAATTCTTAATTATTCTTACAAAAAGTCGTCCTTGCAGATACTTCAATAAGTTAAATCAACCCCCCAATGAATTAACTTTTTGTTTAAAATTTTTCTTAGCTTTCGATTAAAATTCTGCTCGTTTCTCGCGATACTCGACCGTAATTAGCTACCATTCGCTCGTTTTATGGCTGGAATTAGTTAAATTCCAGGCGAGGGGAAGAGGTGACAGCAGTAGTGTCAAGTATTTGCATGTTTATTCATGAATTACCTCGACTCCGCCGCCGAACAATTAAATCCGCTATCTTCAATTTAATTCTTAATTAACCAAACGTGGCGTGGATGCGTATGGTTTATCGCACACAAGGCACGAAAACGTTTCGGGGAAGAGGTCTAGGTGCGCAATTGTTACTCGTAATAACATTAACGATGGAACACTCCCGAGTTGTGAGTGTTTGCAAAAATGTCGCTTTCCAGACCGAGCCAGTTTTTCAAAACTTCGCTGATAACTTAATCAAGTCGGGTGACTGAATTTGCAGCAATAATTGGCATAAAAGCATTCGGAAAGCTGCCAGCTTGAGGCGACTAAACATTCCATTAAACATTCGGTGCTAATTTTTTGTTGCTTCAATCTGAATACCTCGGCCGAAAGCTTTCAACACTTTCCGAGCAACAATAGCTGTGTGGACAACGCACAATGCATGTAATTGGGAAAGTTTAATGGGCTATTAATGCAATTACCTCCAAGTTGCATCGAGCAGAAAGTTTTGTTGTTGTTTTTACAAGGAAGGGGAATTTGTTTACAAATTTATTTCCGGTGCTTTTTGTGGATTATTCTATCAAAGCTTATTAATATCACAGCGATTTCGGAGTCCTCTGAGAGGAAGCTGGAATGCTGGGGTTTTAAAGCAAATAAAATTCGATGCGACAGGATGGAAAAGAAGTAAATGGATAATGCATTGAGCCTCTTTCGTTCGACGAATGGCAAAAAAATAACGAATAGCTGCTTGGGATGGATGCTTTCGTAGATTGGTAAATTTCGAAAGCAAATTAAATCGTTATGTTTTCTCGTCACGCTGGAATTTGCAATTTCAGGAACCAAGAGCGCGTTCTCGTTCACTCGAGGGCAGCTTATTGATAACAAATCATTCCGCGCATTATCTTCAAGCCCTAATAATTTAATATGCATTTACCATCCACTTTCTTCAGCTTGACTGATCAATAATCCAAGACATAATCCAAGCATTTATCTAGAAAATATAAATTTTTTTCCTCATTGTATCATTCACTACTTTGTTTCATGATGGGTTCTTGTTTCAAAGTGCGGGCAATTAGATAATTAGCATGTGTTGATGAATTGAATAAATGAATCGAATCAAGTTTCCTCATTGAATTGCTTCATATGTCTTCGACACTTCAACACACAACTCTGGATTCCTGGATTCTGGATTCCTACCGCAATTCTCTTGTTCGCTCAATTGGGATTTCGAACAACGGTGTGATTCGAACAATCTCATCGCCTCGAAATGTTCGTGTTTTATAGTGTCTATCGCAGGTCGGATTGTTGTAAGGTGGGTGCAAACCAATACACTCAACCCTTTCTAATTCTAAGATCAACGACGCTTGTAAGAGCGCACTCATTAGGGATTACGACCCAATTGAACATTCGAGACGTATTACTTTAGCCTGCAAGCAATTACTAGGTATGAAATTTCAATTAACGTGTAAGTGATCTTCAATTATACGCCGCACTGATTTCATAAGTTTTCCCCTTTCTCGTCGTATGAGTGCCATCGTGAAACGAGCAAATTATGCGCGCTCGACAAATCGCCTCGTAATCATCTCCAAATCAATAAATTCACATCGTTTTAATTATGTAAGAAATCAATGAGTGGCTGGGGCAGCAAAAAGGTCCTTGGGTCCTAAACACACAGGGCAATCAACGTCTGAGAGATTGGGATATTGAACTACTTACTTTATTGGCTGTCCGATTCGGTAGATTCTGCGTGATCTGGGTCATCTCGAAGCGCATGAAGATCATCCTGGACAGCCGCTCCAGGACGACTGTGCGTATTATCTTGGGGACTGCGGCTCCGCGAACGCCGCGATGGTAAATATTTAGTGTCACCACTGAGAGCCCAGAAGCGAACGTGACCAAACATATGCTCGTCCCATAATAGAGGCCTGTAAAACGTCAATTCCCAATTTATTAGTATCGTTTATAAGGATTTCATTTTAATATTTCACATTTTTTCCTCCTGCTAAAGATGGACCCTAAGTCTGGGTTATAAGGGATAACAATGAAAAACTGTCTTATCATAAGCTTTGATTTATGAATTGGCTGTTTAAATTTGTATTGATTAATATTAATTGAATGCATAATTAATTTATTCTTAAATTGCTATCTATTATGTACAATATTATAAACTTTCTACTACTACTATATTTTGACGAAAAAATATTGGTCATGCTCCCGAACTTGAATAATGGGGTTCTAAAAATGCGAAATTTTCGCTTTTTTTTGCTCATTTAACTGCGTATAACTTTTAAACGGTTGGACCAATTAAACTAAAGTTAGAACAAATTTGTAGATCTTGATGAGTATTTCCTAAATATCTATGGGTTTATGCCCCTTTGGCAATGGGAAGAGCAGAAATCGCGCTCGAAGAAAAAATTTGAAAAAAAAGTTTGTAGCGAAAAAACCAATATGAAATTCTTAAAATCGCTCGAGTTTTCAAAAATTTTCATATCTCCGGATCTAATCGACCGATTTTGATGATTCAAAGGGTATTTTTTGTATTGGGGAGAGCAGAAATCGCATTCGAAGAAAAAAATTGAAAAAAAAGTTTGTAGCGATAAAATCGATATGACATTCTTAAAATTGCTCGAGTTTTCAAAAATTTTCATATCTCCGGAACTAATGGACCGATTTAGATGATTCAAAGGGCATTTACCATATTTTGGCGAAAAAATAACATTGGTCATAGTCCCGAATTTCTGCGGGAATCGGAACTATGAAAACCTAAAAAATGGGGTCGTAAAAATGCAAAATTTTCGCTTTTTTTCGCTCTTTTAACTGCGTATAACTTTTAAACCATTGGACCAATTAAACTAAATTTGGAAGTAAATTCTACAACTTGATGAACACACTTTCCAAAAATGTTTGAAATAGGGAACAGAATATATCTTATAAATACTTGGTGATTGACATATTTTTGTACATGATTATTTTACACAAATTCAGCAAATTTCACTTCATAGACTTCCACTAAGCAATTTTTCTACTTGAATGAGGAATCATCCGCATTGCGGAGTTGGAGGTCAACCCGAACATCAAACTTCTCAAACCTGTCTCAGACCAGGCGCGAACAAGATTCTGGAAGATATCCGATTCCCCTTCTTGATTCGTTCAAGGAGCACGCGCGATCCAAGGACAACAATGACGCTGCGTAAAATGCAAAACAAAATGCAAATTGAAAACGAGAAACCCAAGAAGCAACAACTAAGGCGGTCCCACAATGCGCGCGTATTCAACGAACCAAAGCGGGTACTACATTACAACTTGTACAAGAAAGCCACAGCGTCGAGTCCTCAAGAATTCAATGTGTTTTCAACTTGTTAAATGCAACATGTGTATTAAGATCTTTCCACTGCTTATTCTCTTTGGAGTCGACCAAGGAACTGGTAAATATACCAGGTCCTCAAAATGGGACCACCTTTTTTCTGCATTGTCACATTTTCATTGACTCTTTCTGCGGACTTCCTTAATTGATGACGGTGCTCAAGCACCCACTAGATTCGCAAATGCTTGTTCGCGGGCGACGCGAAATCGTAGTAATTAAGTACTTAACGGGGAGACAATGAAAGAGTTGTAATAACAATGAGAAAGATCTACAAAGCGTTTTACCGTCGTCGGTCTTCATGCTCGCTGCAAACTTTGCACTGCAGAGAATTGCTGGATAAGATGCTTTCAATCGTCTTGCGCCTGCCATTCGCAACGTGCGAGCATTAAGAACGCGGACGCGCGCCCAAAGACAATGACGGATTTATTATTAAAACTATTAACGTGCGCGCGACACTAAAGTTTCGATTAAAACACTTGCCTTTGTATTGGAATGCAAATACGTTTGCATAAAGTTTCCCCAAGTCTCTTCGTCGGCAAGTTTGTATCTTTGCGAGGAAGAAGTTGTCAAACAAATACGCAGCGCAAATAAATTATTAGCCATTGAATGAGCGAACGAGAGCGAGCATACAAGTCTGAATAAATGAGTGAGTTAAGGACGGGAATTGTCGAATCATATTTTCCCGTTCGTTGGCTGCGCTTTCTTTCCTAGGGACCAACCGATAGTTATTTCTTTGTACGGTAAACAGTATTTTCCACGACGAGGAACTTGCATATTTGAAGTTATGAAATATTCATCTCTCAGACTCATGACACTCACCGTACGAGTTTCGGTGAGCCATTCATTTTCCGCACTTGTTCCTCGTAGAAACCCAGGCGGACTTCTTGAAGGAAGAAGTATGCAAATTTACATTGTGATGTTGCGTTCACTCAGGTGAAAGCATTAAAGATTTGCGCGATTCAGGTGAGCGCATTGCAAATAATTAACTATCAAAAAACCAAACACAATATTCGTATTGAATTTACACCGAAAAACAGAAGCGTTCTAGAACATTGGGAATTATAGATGATTCACTTTGCTCGAATGTCATGGACCAGACAAGATAACATTTGTATCATTAATAATGAAACGAGCAGGAAATGTGAATTTGGCATATTTACATGACTGAATTAATGAATGAGCTCTAATTTATTACATGGATGTTAATTTACGTACACGTTCAGCCAGGAAAATTCATTTATCTGTAATAAATTTAAATCCTGGTAAAATTATACGACAAAAACTGCATGACCGGAAATAATAGTTTTTGTCCAGTGACACACAAATTTTCTGTAAAACAAGAGAGTCGTTCAGTTGCTTTGTCTACTCATTGAATTTGAAACGATTTGCACAATCATCAGCACATCAGAATTTCAAATTCGTTCGGCCTAACCGTTTAATAATTAATAAACAAACAGGTTTGTCAAAATGGATTGATATTCAGCGAACCGATGTTTGCATAACATTTCCAATATTTGCTCCACTTGAATTCGATCATACTAATTAGTTATTTCCGATATTAATGCATGCCCGATTAAAAATTTCCAATACTAATTATAAATAATTGTTCCAAGTATATATTTATTGCTTGACAATGGAAGCAAAATTTATTCGACCGTTTTATATATGAATTTATGAATAAAATAAATAGATTCCGGTGCAAATTCCAATTTATTGATGGCGATTAATATTGATCCACAATGATTCAATTCGGTACAAAAACTGCGTATTTAGTACCAAGAGGAAAACAGGTGGCTCATTTAATTTTGGTGTACTGAGAGTCGTAATTGAATTTAGAAAGTTTTCGAATGCAGAAGAAAAAGTCTTGCTTGGCGAAATTAAAAAATGATTCCAAAATATACAAAGGCCCATGCTCTACGTGATTCTATTATCGTTTTTCTCCGCGCGTGGCTTTATCACTTCAGCTTCGTTTTCCGTTTTCATTTTTCCCTCGCTTATGTACATTGCGCGTTTGCCCGGTTTTGGCGCCGATCTCTTTTATTGTTTCATTTCGTGTGACCCAATACAGACCAACCACATTGGAATTTCTTGTCGGCTGCTGGTTGTGTGGGTTGTGTCGTCAATGTTGTTCCATCATGGCGCACCACAGCAAGAAATGCAAACTTCTGAAACGAGGGAAACAACAGGCGAAATTTCGTTCCAATCTGTTTACCGCATCTACCGCGCGCGCCACTGCAATATATATTGAAATATGTTTAGGAGCGGATAAAAGTTTAATCGGTTTTTCGAAATGATTTCGTTGCTTTTCTTTAGCGCCAACAGAATTGTTCGACGCCCATCGAGCAACTTGAACACGACCGCTCTTTTTTTAATGCGGAATTGCAAATGACACGCTCTTCCCTGCATTTGTTTGTTTACATTTACATTTATACATTTTGATACGATGTTCTCCAATTTGAATATTTCCGTTCTTATTTTCTTTCATTTTCTTGTATGGTTTTGTGGATTCACTTTTTATATTAATGATATGATTGCTTTATATCCTTTATGCAATTTTTGAATATTTGGACAGTGACCAAAAATAACAGTGTCCACTAAAAAGTTAGAACATTAAACAAAAAATAATATCTGACTTTAATAATTGGTTTTATTCAAGAAACACGAAGTATAACTGATTATGACACAAACTGTAAAATATCAAGTTGATATCTCTATTAGTTCAAAAGTTATACATATTTTATTCAGCTTATAGATTGAAAATTTTAACTTTTTTTTAATTTAATTTTTTAATTAAATATTAAGGAATTTTTGAAAAATCAAAGTCTGGCAAAGCAAAGATAAAGACGCGCCCTTTAATTAGTTTTTTTAATCAAAAAAATCGGTCAATTAGTTTTTGAGTTACGCGTAAAACAATCTCTTATGGAAATTTACATTAGCAATTGACTAACTGAATAACTTAATAGCGGAAACAGGTGCTTGAAAATCCATGATGGTCGCTCTCATTTGATTTACATTGCGGTTGCTAAGGTTAAAGACCCCGAGTTCGCTCTTCCTTAGTAACGCCCTTAAGCGGCGTGTAAAACGCAAATTGAATCGAAAGCAGCTAATTCATTTATCACATTTTCATTAATATCTCGAAAATGAAGCTTTCAATCTGCACCAAATTTTCAACATTTATTAAATATAAACAAATAAACATATCTGCATAATCAAAACTGATTTTTAATAAATAATTTAATTGTTATTAATTTGTTTGTTTAGTTTTTCATATAAACGAAAATTTGTTTGTGATTTTCTCGAAAACGGCTCAAGCAATTTACACCAAATTTGGAATATAAACCAATGGGTAGTAGACAAACTATGAGGTGGTAGTTGCCACCCTCCAATATGCATGGGCGCGGCAGTTTACTCTTGTGAAAATTTAGAAAAAGTTAAATTATGAGTGAAGTATTGATTTAATTTTCACCAAATTTCTTCAGTTAATGAATCATTAAAAGGGGAAAGATATGGCAGGGTTAGCCGCCTCCATTGGGGGCGGCAAAACCAAATAATTGAAAAAATGTGTATGATTACATTTTCATTAATATCTTGAAAACGAATCGTTCGATCAGATTCAAACTTTCAAAAGCGTCCTATAGCTTCAAAATCCACCTCTGTTATATGTCATATTAGTTTCTAAATAATGAATATGAATGACTCTCTGAATGTAATTTGCAGCTTGGGTGTGTGTGCTCGAAGTACATGGAAAATTTATCACAAATTGTCGAGGCTCGATGTACGATGTGGTGAGATTGAAGTGGCATCATATAATTACGATCGTATTTCCACTTGTACTCTCGTGCACGCAAACCAGAACGGACGCTTTTGTATTTTTAAAAGAACTAATCATGTAATTATCAACCACGCAACGCCCGCGCTGAAGCAAATTTCCAGAGTGCTCTTCACACTATTTCAATGCCACTCTACAAATGAATAAATAAATATTTGCCGTACAAATTACTTATTATGAGGGCTTTTATTGTTGTTTTATTGCATTTTCAGAAAAAAATGTTCCAATGTCACAAGGACTTCTTTTTCTGTAGATACGATTTTAAAATAAAGAGAAACACCTTGTGAATTAATTGACAGTAATTTTGTACAAATTATTGCGCTTTCAATATGCATTCGGTAGATTACTTGAAGAATGATAGATTAGAGCTTTTCATTCTTTATCTGTTGGCAGATGAGCGCAAGAAAATGAAATTGCATTCGGTGCAAATGAAGAGCTTAGTTAAGGAAATGCAGGAAAACACATGCATACCTATTGAAGGATTAAATTAAGGACAACGCTTCCTCGGGCAAATGCCCGTGCAAGAAGAAGGTGGCAGACCTTCTCACACATTCTGGTAACATATCTGCTGGTTCTTCTTCTTCCTTCTGAATTCCAGCAACGTGTTGAGAGCAACGGACTTCCTGCTAAGTTGGGAGTGCCGCCCGAAGCAATGTCGCTCTTAATGAACATCTTGAACGCCCGGAGATAAAATACGAACTAATTTTTGCTTCTTTTTAAAAAAGTTTGCGACCGTTCTTTGGCTCGTCACCAGCGCTAACTTTTCCTGATATATCTTGTCGCTGAGAGGCGGTCGAAAAACCGTCGACTCCGGCTTCATAACATCGAGTAATTCTGGGACATTTTTTGAACAGATAGGACAACGCGTAAATTACGCATTGTGTGACAAATGCGCAAACAAGACGTATGAGTCGGTCTCATTAGTCAGTGGCACGCATTAAATTATATTCGGAAGTGGTAAATAAGTAGTGCTGCTGGATTTTGCCGGGATGTGTTAGCTGCTCAAATTCTGAACTCCCCGAGACTCGTGCATGGTGTGCCACCCCCGGGCAGACGTTTTCGAGCACGCTACGTGACAAACACACATGTTACTCCCGGGCGGGCGTTAGTGACGCCGCCCGCCGAGGACGTCGAGGGAACTCTTGAAAATCTTAGCGCGCGTCGCGTGATGTGGCTGCGAAGTTAGAGTAGGTTTCGCTCATCGCCGCCCCCCGTCAACTCGACCACCATTCTGCCACCCCCGGCCCGCATCCTGCCGCCTCTCGGTGGCAATGGGGGAGGCGAAATACCCGAACGCGTCGTGTCGAGCGCCGAGCTCATGCTACAGACATTGGATTAGAGTTTACCACCTCTTGACATGTCAGGACATAATACAAGCAACTCGTACATTACATATGTATCCCGAGTAGTCACGTCATTACCATATTTATTTGCTGCCTCCACCATCCAGGCCGGCGCAAATCCGTGGAACCCGCCGAAACTACATTGCACACTTTCCATTCTGGCCCCTTATCCTCAGCCGACACATGCACACCCTCATGCCGAAACTTACACGTAAGTATACACTTTCCGTCATTCGTGATGTGGAAGCCGCCAAGCAAGGTTTTACTTCTTTGCATTACTTAAACTTTGCTGCCGCCCCAAAAAGTGAAGGAACTGAAGAAGTCGATGCAAAACAAACAACTCGGTAAGGATTTGCCCTGTGTTCGACCATTCTGGGCGAATCAAAATTCCAAGGTAACAAATCAAATCTAATAAATGAAATTTGCCGGTTCAAGAACCATATTATTGGTGCGACCACAGAAATAAACGTATAGCTTGTACATAATCTAAGATTCACACCATCACTTTCAAGATTACTATTAAACATTATTTCAATCAATATATTTTCAGCAACAAGTTGCCTTTTGAGTCGTGAAAATTCTATAGATTCATGACAATTCCCATTATCTGAACTTAATACTTTCTTGACTTTTCGAAAGTTCCTGAGGCATTATTCGTCGTGATTCAACTGGTACTAGAAACCAACATGAATAAAATCTATAGATGTTCGATATTCGACCATTGACCCAGTATTAGATTATTGCTGACAGCGCATTTGGGTTTTGCTTGTGAACTTCTTTTTTCCCCATAAATGAAAAACCGAGCACACTCAAATCTTCCCGTTCAAGCGGCACTCAAATACGAATATACTAGTGCGATAGATCTGAAGAGAAAAAAGTAAGAGTGGAAGAAGAAGGGTAATTTCAATTTCGCCAGAAAAACTTTTGGAAGATTTATGATTCGGAAAAATTATATTTGCAGCAAGACGAATTGCACCGGTCGAGAATGTGAGGAATATGAGGAAGGAAAGTTTCCCACACACACAACATTTTCTCTATGTAGAGGAAGGATTTCCTTTGGTCCTTTACTTCTTGCTAGATACGTGAATGTGAAGTGCATTTATTTTCACATTTATTTTATGCATTTTCCGGATATAATCTTTATTTTTATCTAGCATGACGAGAAAATTGAGTTAAAATAAGGACAAATTCAAAGCTCATTTATTACCTTACATTTGCATAAAGATATTGTTTATGAGGATTCAATTTGAACAGCATTTGATTAGTTAAATTTAAAATAGAAGCTATTCCATGGGAAGTGTACAATAAAGACAAATAACTGTTTTAATTGTTCACAATTACATGGAAGTAAACGATGAATTCAACTTCAAATTAATGAAAGTTTTCATTCCAATTTCCACGAATCGTCCAATAAGTGAAATTTAATGAAAAAGCTGACTCCGAAATCATATTCGTACACCTAGAAAGCTGGACGATGGTAGAACTAAAGTGAAGTAGACTAAACGAGGGTGCAACAAACTAGAATTATATTGGACGCATACATATTTTCAAACGAACATAACGAAATACGTAATTTAATGCCGTTTTGCAGGGCTGTTTTTCGCTAGTTGAAATTCCACACTCGCGGACTGCTGGTTGCTTCAACCGGGAGCAAACAAAGAAATGCTTAGCCCGACGAATAAAACGCTTTAATTATGCAAATGTTTTGTTGCGCATTTGTCGGACTCTGCATGAGACGCTCGTTTGGCCGGCGCCTCCACCAAGAACGCTTGGTGAGAGCTGGCGCGAGATGCGAATAGGAAAATGCTACATTTAGCACTGAGTGGTCTTTTTAGCCCCTCGTCTACTCCGACCGTATCTTTATCTATGCACACAACTTTATGTTCTTCCCCCCGAGTTGCCGTCTCCAGCGCGCACAATGGACCGAATTGAATAGGCGCATAAAGATGGCGAATGCTATCGCGGATAAGTACTAATTCCGAATATGTAGTTATTTAGCGACAATAAAATCCGTTTATTCGAGTCAATACGATATTCGTTCATTTTTGATGACTTTCCACTGCCGACCCGTCAGTTCCGCGCGGAATTCTAATGGGAAAATAGTGTAGCATGGATGCAGGGCATTATTTAATTTAATTTTCCGTTCTATTTGCGTTCTCATTTAAATCGGGCAAGCCTCACGTTGCGGTTTAGTTTGAGCTCTTGCATCTCGTATAATCCACATTGTGCACTGTCCAGGCTAGTGAACTTGACTGCATTGCAATGCAGTGAAGCGAATGGCTACAGAAGCGCAACAAACAAATAAGAGCATAGAGAATGCGCTCGCATGCGAAAATGATGGAAGTGCGCAACGATGCTGGCAGAGACGATGAGACTGTAGGATCGTACACTATAGTCACTAAGTATGAGCGGCCAGGACGAACATGAGATGAGCGAGCATGTGAGGCAAAAAGATAAATTTATAAGGTGCCCCTATAAAATATGTAGTTGAAAACTTAACCCGAAACGGCTGGAAGTGGATGCGTGAAAGGAGATGAAATTGAAGAAACGATGAAAGGCCGCCGGAATTAGGAAAAGTAGAATGTACGGTTTTGATCCTGTAGGAACATCCACCAGGGAGTACTGAACGTGCTCGCACTATCCCTAGTCTAGTTGCGACCGAATCATCAAGCAGCAGGAATATTCGAGAGGAAGATGAGCAAAAGGGGTTTTGGGTTTTGTCTATGCATGCATGGATGAAAAACAAAAGGTTAGATTGCGTACAAACATTGTATAAAAGCATTTGCTGAATGTTGCAGAGAGAAACAGTATTTTATGCATTAAAATAAATTCTGGTCATAAATGGTTCTTTTAATTATCTACTAAAATTAAAGATTAAGTTTATGCATTCTAAAATTGGCAAAAAGTAGGTATACCAGATGTGATTTTCAAATTGCGTAGTTTGGTTCATCTATAAGTGTTCTATTCGTTACGGAAATATGCGTGGTCAAACAAATTGTAAATTCATTTTAATTATATACTGAGATAAAAACGGTTAATTCACAGAAAGTTGGCCCTCATTGACTTTCCTAGAATGTTCTCTGCAGGCCATTTCGTAGTACGACTTTTCGTGTTGAAAAAGAGTTACATTTAAATTTTAATTGGAATACCTAGCTCGTGAATCCTAGCTGGCAGGATTTCAAATTTAAAAGAGAAACGCATATGGAAAAGCATGCACTTGGAAATCAAATGTTAACAATATAATTGAATAGGGTTTCATCCAAATGAGGTAGTTGAACCAAGAAGAACCGGAAGTAGCATGATGAAATTTCCGCCCGATATGCGTCCACCGACAATATAGCGTATGAAACATGAAAATTGGCAACCACGAAACGATGTAAATTGACTATTGGATGCACATTCGGTGCACATCATCAGTGATGATACTTCAGTGGATTACGCTGGTAGGTTATCGAATTTCAGCGATGTAGTCTGCCGCCTCTCTCTGCTCGCTTGCTTGCCAAAGAACAACAGCAATTGTTAAAAACGGCTAATAGGATGAAAGCCACTGGCTTCTCTCGCTCTATGCGCCCTCTGAAGAGATAGATCAATGAGATCAAGTGATGCAATTAATTCGATATTGGATTAGCGACAGAATCTATTGTTCGCCAAATTGCGATAGATAGTTGAATGTCCGTAAGATAATTATGAATTTACTTCCGACGTCGTTCGAGTACGTCCCACTTTCAAACAAGAAATTGATTTGATTATATTCATTATTCGAGACGTTAGCATCCGGAGGACGCTCGAGTTCGATGGATGCCCGGGATAAGGAAATGTTACAGGCGCATTGCTGGCAGGAAAATCGTGAAAAATTGTCAGCAATCAGTAATTTGCTTGCTGGCCTGCTAACTCATTTCGTAGAACAATGAAGGCAATAAAAGGGACGCGCAAAAGGCGAGTGAAAAATGAACGAGATTATTAAACAATTCAATGAAATTAATTCGGCCGGATTATGAAATGTTCGAGCGAACTCGAGTGGCTGAGAGTTTTCCGAATTGTGTGCGGATAATTAAAATAGAAATCATTCTTGTTTTATAATCTAATGAGGTTCATCATTAATTTTCGGATAATCTTCAAGCTACGCCAATTTCGGCTAATTGTTCAACTCTCAAGGATACTTCCAGATTCATATCTTTGATATTTAATCAATAAAACCAGCCAATTTTGTTTGAAATAAATAATAATTCAATCAATCAGGAATAATCTGAAGTATTTTAATATGCTAGCACGATACAGTTATTTAAAAATCAATTAGAAATTAATTCATTTTTTACTACTATTCATTTTGCATTTTAAATATTTAAATTATCTCTTGCCGTTCTAAAGTTATAAGCAATTGAATTAGTTGCACGTTGAGTCTACCAAGTGCGGGTGAGCCACGAGCGCGTCGCAGTGGCCTACTGCGCGGGAGACTCCATTGAGTGTCCCGCAACTTGCGCGACTGCAGAACGCGTCGTGGCGCCCCTCGCGGCGCCCGTGTATTGGGGAAGTAAAGTTTAAATCGCTATATCTCATGAACTATCAATGAGAAAATGTGTTACTTAGTCTCATTTGATTCTGAATTTAACCGACTTAAATGTGATTGCATTTAATGTGAAATATTAGTCTGTAATTAAACTATACAACTACATAAACTTAAATGCAAATATCTTCTATAAAAATAGGTATTTAAAATTATTGCAGACAGTATTCGATTCATTTTTTAATGCTGATCATTGTGCACTTTTTATATTCATAATATCTCTTTTCGTTCCAAAGTTATAAGCGTTTAAATTCAGTACAAGTCGAATATGCAGTATTCGGGTACGCCACGAGCGCGTCGCAGTAGTCCAGTGCGCGGGAGCCTCCGTTGACTCTATCGCGACTTGCGTTACTGCAGAGCGCATCGTGGCACCCCTCGCGGCGTTCGGGTATTGCGGAAGGAAAGTTTAAATCGCTATATCTCATGAACTATTAATGTAAAAATATGTTACTTGGTCTCATTTGATTCAGAATTTAACCGACTTAAATGTGATTGCATTTAATATAAAATATTATCACGTAGTTACACGATACAATCATTTAATTAAAAATGCAAATTGTTTCTATTGAAATAGATAATAAAATTTTTCTCAGGTAAAAATCGATTCATTTTTTATTGCTATTCATTGTCCACTTTTAATATTTAAAATATTTCTTATTGTTCTAGTTTGGGTTCAAAATCAATATAGAAAAATTGAATTTTTGCAATTTTCTTATTCCAAGGAGCCATTATCGACGTCTTATTGAATTTGTTCGGTAACTTTATATTCACGGTAATGCCTTCCGTTCTGGTTTACCATTTTAACGAATATGTGTGGCACTTCAATAAGAATATCGCGTGCAATCTGATATCGTGATTTTGCTACAATCGTTAAGATTTGTTGTGGTGCCAGCATTGCTCGTGTGTGAAGCAATGCAAAATAATAACAGTCGAGCAAGCAAGCTGGGGTTCTGTAAGAATATCCACAAAATTGTGGGTAATATTCGATAATGTTGAACATTTCGCATCCAACTCAGCTTTGTAACTATGATATTAAACTCACTATCATACAATCAGTACTTTATGAATTTGAAATTAAATTTTGCCAAGATTTCACTCTGCACTCTCTTCAAATTTTACATCATAAAAGCACATCCAGATTCACTTTTTTGGGAAGTATAATTCATTGATTTTACGATGGAATTTACATGGGAACTTCTTAGCGATTAATTGTATTTGATTCGGTTGAGTAATAAAGTAACAATAACATGGAAGTTTCATGCTCGTTCGAAGGCAATCGCGGAAAGTTTAAAATAAACTTTATTATTGTAATATTTATTGCTTCAGCGAGGCAAAACTTGATTTAAATGAGCAGCCGTTCGCTGAGCATTGAAACGTGTGTACAGTACCGAGCTAACTAACCTAGATTGCTGATTTCTATGACACAAAAGTAAGTTTTCGATTCGAGTTTAATTGAAGTTTGTATTTATTACCGTAATAGCTGGCTGGCAGGCAGTTTGGCAAAAGGTAAAATATACCTACGAACAGGTTTATTGGCTGAAGTTCCACATGAGAGTTTTGCTTCGTTGTTGTTGTTGCAGGATATGAGCATATTCGAGCAAATCAAGATAAATTCATTGCTTACATCTACATATTCTGAGTTTATTATTAGTACATGAATATAGTGAACCAATGCCTCTAAATCCAATAGAGGAAGTTTTAGTTTTTCTTGTAAAGTCATCAGGTATACTGACATTTGTAATTCGAAATATATTTGCATATTGAAGAGTTTTGATGTTCTATTGTCTAAATTTTAATTTACTATGATTTTATTTGAAATCTGGTTATTCAGAAATTAATTTAAAAATCGTCACATTATTTTTCTACTAAAATATCAGTTTCCAGGTTTTAATTAGCCATAAATTTGATTTACGATAATTGAATTTCTTCCTGGTATATAAAATTGAAGTATAAATCACGATCTTTTATTTTCGGTAAATATCAACTCTACAGAAATACTGATTAAAATAGTAGCTCCTAACTAGAACCAAGCATTTTCCTCGAAAAGTATGGATTCGGAATTTTAATAACACGCCAGAATTGACTGCTTGATATAATATTGAATTCAAAATCAATGATTTCAATTTCCAGTTTTAGTAGTCATTTTTTGATTTTATAATCATTCCGAATTATTTTCCTCTATGGAAAATTGGATTTATGAGCCACACATAAAATAAAACCACAAGCGCAACTTCCAAGTAATAATAGCCCAGCGAAAATTCTGCGCTCGTTCTCATTTTCTTATCTTTTTCTTCAAAACTTAGTACTAGTTAATTAGTGGAATGAGACGTGCGGCTGAAGCGGAGTGCGGAAGAGCCAAAATTTGGCGTCCAACTTTTTAGAACAAAGATGCGGCCACCGCACACGCGCGCTGCGAAATGAGAGAAGAAAGCTTTCAGAAATGGCAAGCAACGTTGGCGGCCGCTGTTGGGAATGGACGTCCGATTAGAACACCTCTTAAGCCTTTCCGTTTCTTTCGCGTGCGCTCCGCTATCGGAAAACATTGGGACATTGAAAGCATGCCGCTAAGTGTTACCATTATGAGTTTGGGGGCGGTAGACCTCATAGTCGCCTGCCGCCTCCGCTGGCGGCGCACCGAAAAACCGACAGCGTGGGCTCGTAATCATAATCGTTTCGAGTTTTAATAAAAGGCGCTTTTATGCTTAATTAAAGAGCGTTATTATGCCGCAATAATGGATATATTTCCTAATGCGCGCTTTTTCCTAGTGCGGAACAATTCCATAAAAAGATTTGTACGATTTGGAGTGATTATTAAGTTGGCCAAGTGTAATTTGCAATTTATTATGACAGCTTGATTTATGAGCGTATGACGACCGCGAAAGTGCGCCGAGAGGAATTACGATTCCCGTGCGGGCATATCCATCAGGAATTTTGATAGAATTAGATTGCGCTACAAAACGGACATGCAGCGCAAGATGACAGCGCTCGTAAAATATTTCTGTCGTGTGAATCATCGAACACATTTTAAACTATTTCGCTGAGAAAATAGGAAATTTATACGTGCAGCGCGCGCGTTGGGGGCGGCTTTCGGAGTGCATCGAATCGCCGATCTGAACGGAGCCGAACGGTGGAAATACTATTTATGAATTTTTCCACTTAACATCGCGCGCCAGTGTCGAAGGGGTCGATCGGGGGCGGTTAGGTTAAAAGTGGACGCGACCGCCCCCGTCGTCGCCGTCGGCATCACGATGCACCCCACACACGCACGCTTCGGGGGCGGTCTGGTTAGCTTCAAGTTGCTCATCATAAATATCGTTCGGCAGTTTGAAGATTCCGGGCACGATTTCTATCAAGAAAATCAAACGGAACGAGACAGAATTCATTTTACAATAACATTTATACTGACTTGGTGGCGGTTGGCACAGCGACGGAGGCGGCGAATGCCTCAATATCCCCACATGTGTATGGGTGCTTCCATTGAATACAACAATCGGAAGAAGAAATTTCTATTTCTTAAAACGAATTCAATTGCGCTGTAGTTGCATTCATTTCCTTGAGGTACAACGTGCTTTTTGCCGCCCCCGACGCCGCACGTCGACGACTCGTGTATTCAAAAAGCGCTTTCGCAGATGCTACACCATCCTGCGAATTGCAATGTACTCGCCAATTGTTATGAATTTATTTGCCATCGCATTGTTATGGAAATGCCGCCTCCGACTGTCGACGAAGAATAACCGCCCATTGCCACCGATGGCTATTGATTATTGGCAGATTAGTTTCATCGTGGATTAGTTAACATAGTTGCGATTCAATTAGGCGACATCAGATGGCGAAGATGGAGCATCTCGTATTGTGTTAAACATTCTCCAGAAGTGCTGATCATAAATCAGACGTTTCGCGCACTTCACATAACTCACAATCACTATCAGCATTGAGTCTGCTGCCCCCAACGAACGACAAAGGCGGCAGACGCGGCAGGCACGTTGGAGATGTCGGATTCTTGAGGTCGCAGTTTGTACCAAAGCGGAAAAGGATAAATATCTGGAATGGCGCAGTCAGAGACTCTCAGAGAAATTGAAATCTCGAGTAGTGTTTCTATTTCTACACGATTCTTCTCGTATAAATCATGCCCCATATTTCCGTTTCCGGTTTCATCATACAATGTGTGAACTCTGAGTTCCACATTCTTCGAAATTTCAATTTTTATTACTTGACCTGATTTTCCCTTGAAAATCTGAGTAATTTCATTATTCTTGTTTATAATTAATTTACTAATATCCACAAATGAGCTTATGTTGTAAATCTGTCATTACATGATTTTATTCTGGTGGTTAATAAAAATGATGTATAACATGGAACAGCAAAAAAGTTTAATTAGTAAAGCCGAAATTAAAATGTATTTCGTCCTATTAGTTAATATTATCATGTGGGACATGCGTTGGTGGACAGCATGGAAACGGTCCTGGACAAAAGAACTAGGAGCTTGCAACACAATGAATGAATTTTCCGAGCGTGGACGCTTTCCACGTCGTCGCCGATGACGATGGTGGCGGCATTGGAGGCGGCAACGACGGCGTCATCAGCGACGCCAAAGCCCCAGCTTCGAGTCCCTAGTTGAACGCTCGATAAATGTGTATTTGGGTTAACGTGAGAAAAAATAATAAAGTGAAACTCGATTATTTTCAGTATTTTACGCACACCAAGCTCTTCGAGTTTTATGAAAATAACAGGTATTGTTATGGGTTGTACAAGGCGGGCAAGGCGCATAAAAAACTTTATGGCTTAACGTGGAAATAAATCTGATATTAACAAGAAAATTATCAATAAATTTAACAATGTGAAGTGGCATTAGAGTTGAAATATGTTTGCTTTTACACTTGTCGACTAATATGACGAGTGTTAAATTTCAGAATGCAATAGGTTAATTTCATACTGGCTAAAAATACAGGAATGAAATTACTTTATTTAATTGGACTTTGGAGGAATTACCATAAATCAATGTGAATTTCTAAGTTTAGTTGTGAAAGGTAACATTTCAAAACTAACATTTTGGTTCCAAAGTTCTAAGGCTATTTTAATAATATCCTTGCAGGTTCAATTTAACTTAATTAACAGTGAGACTTTGAGTAAGCATCATAAATCGATGTAAATCCCCTGAAGCTTAACCTGCACGAGGGAAAATGCTCAATTAAATAAAACAGCTAAACCCAAGTGCTCCACGCGTGAAATGTCATTTTGTATTTGGTTCTCCTATTGCCCACCTCTTTAGCAGGACTGCCATCATGATACAAACGTCTTGTTTTCCCAATGAAACGTTAGCCGGAACGTTTTCCTTGTTAGTGTTATTCGCACCGTGTATGACACGTCAGTGCGCTTCCAGCGTTAACCGGCTTCCTCTGATATTCGAATACCTTTTATTTTCGCCGCCTCCGCTTTTATGCGTTATTCGTTTTCTGCGCTGTCGCTCCACAGTTCGAAATTTCCTGCCTAGCGTACAGTTACCGTAATGCTAACACAGTCCACGCAGACAGAAAGCCGTCCCGAAAGCGCAAGACCCTGAAGATTGTTATGTGACCGGCGCCTCCACCAACACCTACAATCGCACAGGAATACGGAAGGACTGCGAGGCGCTCGTTCCAGTTGAAAGCTGGAATTATAAGACGGTCACGTATCATGTCTGGCTCGATTGAATCGTTCCTGTCTGGTTAGCAGACTTCCGTTTTGTTGCGCGCCCACGAAAAACTACAATTTCATTTCGCTCGCTATATTTTCCCACTTTGCCCCGCATCATGCATATTGTGTCTGTGGGGGGTTTCTTCGTGGCCCCATTCAACAGCGTTCAATAAAGATGAGATGATGAGATACGCACTCGTGGTGCGCAATTTTGCCGCGGAATTGTTCTCAACGTTGCCATAACATCGAAAATTACACCGAGCAGATAGCAGCGAATTAATACAATTTTATGTAATTTAATTCCGGACTCGATACTAAAAAGTCGTCGAAAATCACAACTTCGAAATTACCAAAGACTTACTTGCTAAGGATTTTAGCAGCAAAATTTATAGGTTTTGCCAAAATTTATGTTCTTCGTCAATGGCTTCAGGAACGCAAAGAAATGACGAAGGAATGGTGTTTTTGGTGAGTGGCACTAAAAGAAAGCAATGCTCGTCATAAACACACAAGCACTCGTTTTGGTACACTTCGTTTGGATCGCTTCATTTGATTGGGTTATTGCTCAATTCTTCGGTGCTGGAACGTTTAACATTCGGTGGCGGTCTAATAAACTTTGCTTCGCGCGCTCCTGCTGTATTGAAAGCACGGATGTCGAGCCGCATTGAAATTTTGTAAATAGCGCGCGAATGTTATTTCATCTCGTTTCTTGGGCGTGTGCACATTCGATCTGCTCGTGCGGGATGCGGTGCGCCAAAGGAAATGAGTGAAACGCAGGAAAATGGAGCAGTAACCGCCGCCGAACATGATGGTGCATGCAAAAGAATGAAATGATACACGCGCCCTTCGTACGAGCCGAAGGAAGTACGAAATGAAAACAGGACTCTGTGTTCCTGTGGTTGTGATGATAACGTTGGAGGCGGCAACAGAGGAGGCAGGAGTGTTGAGAATGCGAAAGGAAACGAGCAGCATTGCGTATAAATGTATATGCTAAATGTTTTAATATTCAAGGCAAAAAATAGGTTCACTTTTCATGTGCACTCAAGCTGAAATTATTATTTTTATATCGCCTTATATATTTGCGAGTAAACTCGTTTTTTGACGTTTCTGCATGCTCCCTTCGTTCAGGATATTCGTTGCGCATTTTTTCTCGTTTCCTTTACATGCAGGAGAAACACGCGCATTTTTGCTGACTAGACTAAACGAATGCATGTTAAATAGCACACATGAAATATCCTTCAGGATATAAATTTTCATATATATAATAGTTGAATTTTTAAAACAAAATTTTACGAAAAATAGTTTTGGTTGCTTTGAAAAGTGCCATCGTTTTGTGTTCCAATAAACGAATGATCGTATTAATAAACAATGAATTTTCCGAATAAAAAAGGATTGTCATTTATTGAAGGCAATCCAGATATGCAAATTTTGCAAGCACTGGACGGAATACTGCATTGAATTAATCAAGCTGTTGGTTGAATTTCCAGAAATTTAATTGTCTGTGTTTAGTGTCGCTTTTCGACGTAATCTCCCCAAATTTGGATAAATATTCAATTCGCTTTAATGCTAAGTACTCAGTTTCGCATGATTAAAATCGGCAATTATATTCCATTGCAAATTTCGACAATAACAAATCAAAATTGGGCTGCGGACAAATACCGATATTGTTAAATGATTAAACAACTTTTAAAACACTATTTAACAAGGTTTTATTTGCATTAAATAAGTCATTAATGGTATTTAAAATTGAACACAGTTAGATCTAAGTCGATTAAATTCTGAATCAAATGAGACCATATAACATATTTTCTCATTGATAAATCGTGAGATATAGCGATTTAAATTTTACATTCACAATACTCAAACGCCGCGAGTGGTGTCAGGTCGCGCTCTGCAGTAACGTACGTCGCGAGAGACTCAGCGGACTCCTCCGCGCAGTAGACTACTGCGACGCGCTCGTGGTTCACCCGCACACGGATGATGCAACGCGCATTAAATTTAATCGCTTATAACTTTAGAACGGCAAGAGATATTGTAAATATGAAAAGTGCACAATGAACAGCAATAAAAAATGAATTGAATTCTGCCCGCGAAAATTTTTATTATCTATTTGTATAGCAGATATTTGCACTTGTAATTAAATAGTTGTATCATTTAATTTCATGCTAATATTTCAAATTAAATGCAATAACATTTAAGTCTGTTAAATTTTGAACCAAATGAGACCAAGTAACATATTTTCTCACTGATAGATCGTGAGATATAGCTATTTAAAATTTACTTCCATAGTACCCGAACTCCGCGAGGCGTGCTATTACGCGCGCTGCAGTAACGCAAGTTGCCTGAGACTCAACTGAGTCCTCCGCGCAGTAGAGCACTGTGACGCAGTCGCGTGGCTCACCCGCTAACGGGAGACTCAACGCGCATCGAATTTAATCGCTTATAACCTTAGAACGATAAGAGATATTGTAAATATTAAAAGTGCAGAATGAACCGCAATAAAAAATGAATCGATTTCTGCCTGCGAACATTTTTATTATCTATTTGAATAGGAGATATTTGCATTTGTAATTAAATAGTTGTATCGTTTAATTACATGATAATATTTCAAATTAAATGCAATAATATTTAAGTCACTTAAATTCTGAACCAAATGAGACCAAGTAACATATTTTCTCATTGATAGATCGTGAGATATAGTGATTTAAACTTCACTTCCACAATGCACAACCGCCGCGAAGGGCGCCACGATGGGCTCTGCAGTAACGCAAGTCGCGTGAGACTCAACGGAGTCTTCCGCGCAGCAGACTACTGTGACGTCCTCGCGACGCACCCGGAAACGATAGGCTTAACGAGGCCCGAATTTAATCGCTCATAATTTTGAAACAGTATAAGATAATTGAAATCTGAAAATTGCATTATAAACAGGACAAATGCATGAATCGATTTATCTTTTTACACATTTCAATTTCTTATCAGGTCAGGAAATGTGCGAATATAAATTATATGTGTATAAATTTGACTCAGTGTTGAGCCGTTTTAAAGAGATATATACTGATAACTTTCAATTATTTTAAAAATTAATTATGTAACAAATGATGGATATCATATGCATTGATTACATTGCGGGTATCAAGCCGGTAAATCCTATGCAAACGTGCCAAAATAAAACAAGCGTCCACATCGTGATATTTGACGAAAGATAGAACGAATGAATGCAACGCGATGTTAGACAAACATGAATTACGTTAACCGAGGGGAACACGGCCGGAAAATGCGAACGTGAATTTACTGTCCAGCCACGTTTGGAAGGCCTTCACGGGCACCCAATTGTAAAATAGCAAATATTTAGTTTATCACGGGCGACGAGCTGCTGCGTTATAAATATGTAAATGTTGCACGCTGCTGGACTGCCCCAACGAATGCCATCATCCTTGTGTGCATTTCGACTGATATATCGTAAATTAATCGACGTGCCACTTGAACGTGTTGGTGTGCCCGAGTGAATGCCGGGAATTTTTGTTCGCTCCATATCCACAAAAACAACAACAACATCCATTTGCCGAACGGGCTATTAGCTCAACATATCTTCAATTGCACATTACACGCTGAACAAAATGCGAGCGTGGCGGTGCATTCGTAAAAATGGCAAAAATTCGTGCAATTCGTGCACGCGATATTATGTTTGACGGTGCAAAATTTGTGTTGTGTTAAGGAACAAATGTCCTGGGAGCGTTATAAATATGCAAATGTAATTTATAAGTTATCACACCAGCCGAATTTTCGCGCGTTCCACCTCCAAAATTCCATGTGAAACACTCGGTTAGTTGGTGTTTGTTTTTAATCAGGATTTAATTAGATTTATTACGGAAAAATGTTGTTGAACTCGGGGAAATAACAAAGAATTACGTCACCCGAGAGGAAGCAAGATTTTGTGTGGAAGAAACAGTGCAAAAACATGGGAATGCAATCCGCAGGACAAAGGATATCGAAATAGTATTTCGTCAGTCATTCCTGCAATGTCCGTTGTTGTCCTTCCAAGTCGTAGTTTCAGTCGTCGCTTGAAAAGGGATTTTCTATTAAACTCTCCAGCAATTTACTTTGTTGTCTTGCGAATTTGGAAGACCCGCACGCGCACACCAAAATCAGTTTCCCTTCGCAATTGTTGATTATACACCGGATTGTTGTTCTTAATGTTAGTTCTATGATGATAGCGAATTGTTGGCAGTTGGTAAACGCGCACCGTTTCGATTCCTTCGCACACTGCTCTGTGCCAAAAGCCTGTTTTGTAATGTAGGCAGTGAGGAACGTAATGAAAATGCGCCCGAGCGGGCAGACATTGGCGACGCTCGCCGAAAGGACGACCTCAAGCAAAAGTAGTCCGCCCGCTTCCAGAATGATATACTGGTTTATTTACACATTACGAACGTGACTGCACAAGTAAGTAACAGTGCTCGCCAACTCCGACGACATCACGTCTTTTAAAGTAAACCGGCAACATTTTGCCTATGCATGTGCCGCAACAACAATGATGCGAATAGCCAGCAGGTTTCCTCTTTCACGGCCTTTTTGCTGGAGGCTGTTCTCCGAGGAATCCGCATGAAATTTTTATCGAAACATTGAAGAACCCTAATATTTCATACGCTTGTCGACGATGAGTTGGAACAATGCGGTCCAAACTGCGCCAGAAGTTCATATCTATAAAGTTGGCCGGCGCCTCCACCAAAAATCATAATGTTTCTTTTGGCACCCATGGCTTACACGCAATCTGACAAAGTGAAAACGTACTATAATAAGTTGTTGTTTTAATGAAAATGAATAGCATTTTCCTTTTGGTTTATCCGATTTCATTGATTATAAATTTGAGTAGTGAATCGAGCAATTATAAAATTATTATTAAAAATTGTCTGGAGTTAAAAGTAGATTTAAGGATGGTAGCATATTATATTATGCAGAAAAACAAACTCCCAAATATTCTAAATTTTGATTAATACAATATTTTACTTGGAAATTGACAATTTAATTTTTTAATTATTGTTTCATGTTAAGAAAATGGTTTAGTGATGTAGACACCTGTCCATATTAGTTATAAATAATTTTAATTATAATTCAGGAGAACATTCTTAACCTCGAACCTTGTCAATAAACGAAAAAAAAAGATATGATATTTTATGAGGAAATTTATTAATTCTCATGGAACTTTTCTTTTAACACTCTACGTCAGTGTTCTTGTATAAAGGAAGTTACGAATAAAGATACGAACATGGGTCGCTGTAAGATAATAATTTAGATGGAGGACGAGTTAAGGCAGACCGCTCTTCCGGTTCCGGCCAGCACAACGGCTAAGAATGGTAGACCGCATTTCCTCAAGACACTCACACATACAGACGTGAGGCCAATTCGGCGCATGCAATTCTCTTATTCCGAACACGAGGAGATGCGGACATGCCGCGCGGATGAACCGCAGATACGATAAAACCCGTTGAAACACATCCCGAGCATATTGGAGATAAGACCGAGGAGGAAGGACCAGAAAAAGGAATGTGGGGAAAAAGCAAGGAAACAAAACAGCGGCTAGAGGTTAAAATTACGAGAGCAGCAACCGTACGAGTGGAAATTCGAATGCAACTGGTAATTAGGTTACCTGATCCATGAACGTGCCGTCAGTAAATTTTTGCTCCTCTTCCTCTCACATCTTCAAGCTCTCACCGCTTCCGAGCGTCAAACATTTAATTTCTGCACTTGTTTCATCTGCAATACCAGCGCTCCTTTTCCGACGTCTGCATAGAAATTATTGTCAAAATTCGATAATAAAATTATAATAAGCCTGCGCACGAAGTTGGTAGTTGGCGTAATTAAGGAAATTCTGCAAGAAATAAAAAGTCGGAGAGAGAATGCTAATAATGCATATACAATTATCGGGCTGATGGTTGAATTACTAGCCATGCCCGAAGGAGTGTTTGATCCTGGGAGCTCTTCATGTTTCCTGCTGCTCTTATAGCACAGGACGAAACGTGGGCGCGCGCGCTCTTCATGGGAAGTAAGAAAAGGAAATTAATTAATCACGATCGTGCTAATGCTTAGAATGTAGTTGTAGCCGCCGTAACTTCGACGATGCCGTCATGCGATGCGAACAGCCAAATTCCTTTCCGCTTTCACTATTAGGAGAAATCGGCGCAAAAATCCAAGTTAACGAAACTGGTCGGAAGCTCGCAGCCAAACCAAGGCAAGGATCAGTGCTATATCGAAGTTTTATTGGACTGCTACCGACTTCCTTTTTCTTAATTCCAAATTATTTGCCAATAAATAGGAGTCTGAGAGAAATCCTTTTTTCTTCAAGCTTTTCCTTCATTAGATTTGTAGACTTCTTGGTTTATACTTAAATTACCCATCCAAAAAAGTTAAAGTTATAACTTTGAAAATTAGTCAACTTTTTTTGAATATATTTTTATTGGAGGAAATCAATATATTAATAAAATTTAATTTGTTTCAGATTTTAACCTCGGAAAGTTGATCATCCGCCCCTAAGAGGTGGCTGACCATTCGTAATTATTCACTTAAAGTAAGTATCCAATAAATCCTTAAATGATATTCTTCATAAAGTAACTCAATGTGTATATTTTGCTATTGTCGGAAGATAAATATATTTCTGATATTAACCGGAAGTCGTTAAACGCATAACGTTGCTATAGAAAGTATATGAAAATTGTACCGAAAAATAGGGAAACAAAATGTACAAATGTAATAAATGCAATATCGTGAAGTCGTTTCCTCCGCTTCCGGTTTGTTGCACGCCAAACTAGTTTTGCGCCCGCAACAGCCACCGTACCAGCAGCAAGGATGGAAAACTTAGGGTCGCGGAAAGCGTCGTAATAGAATTGTTATTAAACGAAATAAAGGTGCAATTCAACGAAGTCATTTTTATCGCTTCCCGTTCACCCGTTCATTCGTCCTTTCACCTGAAAACTTATTGCGAGCTGGCGGTGAAAAGGCGATCTGCGAGCTTGTTGCTTCTTCTGGATGCATCATTAAAAACGCGCATAAAATGTTGCATCCTTAGAGTTTCACTGGATGCTCGATACGGAAGCGCACATGCATAAGTTGCGGCAATGAATTATTGCAATTAAAGGATTAGAATGTGAAATTGTATTTTTGAAATGTACCGTTAAATTTCCAATTTGTGACAACGCTCGACGAAAGTATCCTCGGAAGGAAGCGGAAATAAGGAAGAGGATTATTATTGGCTATTAAAGCGTAAGAGCCTCGTTCATATAAACACTTAAGCAGTTATTATCTGAATATAGTTACTAGTCGAGTATATGTGATAGTCATTTATGGGTCCATTGCCGCCGCGAATGTCGGGGGTGGCTATCGACTGCAATAGAGTAGTTTCTGGGGGCGGCATCCCTCAACGCGTTATTTTCGCGCGCGCACGGACGCTGAAAAGAGCGCGCCCGTCTAGAAGTCCGCAATCAGATCGTAAAGGATGAAACATCGTTTATGTTGCGGTCCAAACAGCTTAATAATACAAAGTTACCACCCGTTTGGGATTAATAAATCTCGGCGGATGCGTTTTGGCCGAGCGTCCGCAACATATACGCTTCGAGGAGACAAACGAATTTGTTTATGCGAATGTGGCATATGTGCGCCCATCCTGCCGCCCCCTGCATTTCATTTCCACCCCTCGAAACCGAAAACCGAAAACCGAAAACTGAAGAGACGCCGGATGAGGGCGACACATGTTGAACGAATCCGGAAACATGTCGACTCGATTTGCGCTCCGCAACGCGAAACGCAATTTACAAGAAATAAATTGTTGCCAGTGCCAAATCGTCCCCAAACCTGTCAATTAAATCACCGCAAACCGCCGAAGATCTCCATTCAATTACGTGCGGCTCGACGCGCTGCGGGAAACAATTAGCGAACACCTCGAGAGCGCGCACTAAATATAAATTTTCATATTATCCAATTATTACATTACCATAAGCCGTGTATAATTGCGCGTAGTGAATGAGCACTTATTCAACGGATTATCCGCAATAAAGCGAATGGTGGCGCTAGTTAAGTTGTGTAATGTGCAATGCTTTCCTAGTTTCCGGTGGATGGGTGGGTTTATTCGCTTGCGCATAAATAAATGCAATTTTCGGCATGCCGGCGAAAACCCACCCGAAAGCGGTGGTTTTGCGGCATTGTTTTGTAAACGCCGTTGCTGCTCGATGTCGAGTTTGCCGCCTCCGTCGCCGCCGCCGATCGACGAATGTCGCCCGTTATACAAGGACTATTGTCGCTCGCTATTGCAGCACCATTAGCTATTGTGCACCGACTATTATGTCAATTATCAATGCCTTTATACTTCACCATTCATTGCGGATGTGTTTGTGTACCTGATTGTCTCTTTTGGCTCCTTGTGTCCTTTGTGCATGCATTTGCACATTCCCTAATGAATTGCGGCAGCCAATAAAAGATATAAATTTCCGATTGATTTATCCTTTTCATTTAGGTATTAATATTCGTGAATTTAAATTTCTATTTGCTTTCCTGCGTAATTTTTCAATTCATCGGTTAATTTAGTTTTCAGTTAATATCGTTGGCTAAAGAAGTCAAAAGCATAGTATCTATTTCATTATTAAAATGCAAGTAATTCCTAAGACAATTTTATTTTATTTATTATGAAAGTACAATTCTTTAACTTCCGAAATTTTCAAGAACGAACCTGATATCTCAATTAGTTTCGAAGATATTCAATTTTGATTGAAACCATTTCTTCTCTTGGATTACTATTTTTCTATGCAATATTTTAAAAATTTAAAAACATACGTCGAAAGCCAAAGAAGTGACCTTTCATTTGCTTTTTTAATCATGAAAATCGGCCCAGTAGTTTTCGAGTTATAATCAAAAGAATCTCTTATGGAAATTTACATGGGGATTCAAAACGGAAACATCCCTCGAAAAATTCATGATGGCGGCTCCCATTTGATTTACATTGGTGTTGTTAAGGTTAAATTGCACTTCCTTAGCAACGATTGATCGATTCAGTTTTGTCCTTACGTTTTATTTAATATCTCGAGAACGGCTGGACCGATTTTCTCCAGATTTGGTACATAGACTAACAGATAGCCGTAGATTCAGATTTTGGTGGCAGCAAGCCCGAAAAATGGTTGGGGGCGGGTAAAAACCGCAATCAAAGTGGAAAAATAGCTGAAACTGGTAGATCCGTTCGATTGATTTTCATTCAATTTTGAATATACATTGGTATCTTGACGAAGATACTGTAGCAACGGCGACAGAAAAAAAAACTTGCCGGGGGCGGCTGATAAACACTGTTGAATATGTCAATATACTTTTATTAATAACTCAAAAACGGTCAGTCCGATTATTATCAAATTTTCACCAATAAATTTGCTCGAGGCGCCAGCATTTTGAACTGCTTCGAGGCGGCATATTACCATACTGGGGGGCGGCAATTTAGTGAAAATTCAAAAATTTTCATATCTCCTAAACTAATGAACCGATTTGGCTGATTCAAAGGGCATTTATGATATTTTGGGATTGGGATTTAAAAAAGAGAACAAAACAAACAAACCCAGCTATTAAGTTAACGCTTAATAAATCCAAATTGCACACTATAACTTCAATATATACAAATGTTTGAGTAGAATTATATACGATCATTTTAGTAATATGTAATAAAAGTTGATTTGGTACCAAGATGAATGATCTACAGGACTCTGAATATGAACTTGCAAACTTTCGCGAATTCCAGGAGAAAAGGAACCTTCATAAATTACACTCAATGAATCATTATAGAAGCATATGTTCAATGGCTTAGTAGGGAATCTTTCAACAAAAGCCAATGACTTCATATTGAAACTTAACGTTGAGCAGAAGATTTAACGAAGATTACAATCGAATACGTTGAGGATAATGCGGTCCTTCAGGCCAGAGGGTATTTTATTCAAGCAACCCCGCGTTGGTTGAAGCTTGCCAGCAATGAAGGTACCCACAGAAACTCCGATGGTGAAAAGAACACGCACACACACACGATGGCAAGCGGCTTGCACAAGAAGGGGCGGCGAAACGATGAAAAATGGATTAGGGGGTGACTTAATTTTATGGAGTTATTCGCGCTGTTCTTTGTCGAAATGCGACTTATATGAACCGAAAGAGATCAGGATGCCCGCACAATGGACCGACCGGATTATATCGAAATGTTTCCACCACGGCGACCGCCCCCGACCTTCGAGAATAAGAAGGACGCTCCAAGCTGCTCATTTCGAAGACACCCCGACATGAAGATCGGCTCGACGTTGGGTGTCGAAATGGTGCGGGAACTGCCATTTCTCGACTGATGGTTGCACTGTGCACTCGAGTTATGAGCGAAAAGGTCGAAGGATATTTTATTGGCACGCTTCTCATACTTGCTTAGCGCTCGTAAAAAATATGATTTTTTTACAATCTGCACAATCCGCTTTCTCGTACACCGGAAACCCGGAAAAGTCATTTCGTTGCTAAGCTATTGAAAATAATAATATATGCGAACCTTACTCCCTCTTTTGTATTGTATACATGCACATAAGGATCACGCATTTTAGTTGTTTTTTTCATTGTTGCGAGGAGTGGTCCAGGATTCCTCCAACCTCACACATTTTTGGGGGTGGTTTCGGTGTTTATGCATTATGCGGATCCGAAGATCTGCAAGGGGTTGAGATTGTCATCGTTGTATGTGATTTATAAATATGCACGGCTATGCTGCCATAAAAATATTTTAATGCCACTTCCGGCAGCTCGTTCGCCCAAATCCTTGACGATATTGAGTGTCCCACGAAATCATCACCCCCTCGAGTCGGGTAACCACAATTTTCCACATCATTAGATCACTCAATTTTTAATAACATCATCAAACCGTCGGGATTCGACCATTTTTTACCGGCTTTCATAAATATTTACCATTAATCATCCATCGGGGTGTCGGAATTTGCCTATATTTTAGCCAAATGCATTGGCTCATCACCGCATTAAATGGCCAAAATTACGCGTGAGGTCCTCGAACAAGGATCAGCAGTAGAGAAATAAATTTATAGCCTTCTGAAAATGCGAAAAGAGTTTTTCGCTCGCCGTTTGCTGCGGAGGTTTGATCGTTTCGCGTGCAAAACTGGGCACGGAAACCAAGGGACATTTCGCACGATCGTTTCGAGTCCTGGAGATTTGCATTGCATCCCCTCGAAGCTTTGCCGTTCCTCGAGCGTATACGACCCGATCCGGCCGAAGCTGTCAGCACCATGGGCCCATATTGCTGAATTATTTGATTATCCTTCCTGGTACAATTCATATTTTCTACGACGTACGTCCCCGATGGTTTGTTTGTTTGTTTGTTTGCCATCGCAAAAATGCCCAACTGTACTTCACCTTTGGCCATAAAAAAGGACTCGTAAATGAAATGCGATGCGTGTCTTGGCGTTGGCATTTGTAGTTTTCGGGCGAAAAATAGCTGAAGCTGAGTGAACATACTAATGATATTTCTTTCTTGTATTCCTTGATGCGGAAAGAATTTTCGCTTTCTTGGGACGCGATGAAAAAGTGTGGATTCATTCGCTTTTTGAATCGTAAATAGATAAACGCCTGCTCTTAACCAGCCATAAATCATTTTCGTCCACTGTGCACCCAGCTCAAGACGCACACTTCCAACACTCTCCAGAGTCATCACCGTTCGTTTCTCTTCCAGGATTGCCTCTCCCGCTTCTTGAGCGGTTTTTGTACGTGTTGTATATGCGTGCTTCATCAAAATCCTCACCCTTTTTTATATTAAAGTTTCGCGTTTTTTTGCAATGTGCTCGCGCGTGCCCGATAGTCCAACGTGTTTCGTTTTTCCCTTTGCGTCCGCAGCGTTTTTATCCTTCTCATTCGGCGCGGCTTTCTTCCTGTCGAGGGTTAAAGGTTTATGCACACCAGTGCGAATGCATGCGACCAGGATACGCTATTATACAGCATAAATCAGTTCGTTTGACTTTGGAGGCCACTCATAGAGCTTCTAGAGCGACTGCAACAAAAAATGAGCTCCGATTTTGGCTTTGATTTTATTGATGAGATTCAATAACGAGCCCAAATTTCATATTTCATCTAATCGGATAATCGGGACTTGTGGTTACATTTACATTTTCATTATATTTTCGCCGAAATATTGTGTAGTAGTTGACTTTCAAAGTGTTTCAAATGTTTATTAATCAAAAGTAGATTTCGGCAATTGAAGTGTGTGGAAATCATTTATGTGGGCGAAATCAATGCAAGCCAGCAAATGGTTTGACGCTCAAGTTTTGATGATTTTGCAATCGAGTTCAATAACGCGAAGCGTTGAATGAAAACACAAGCATGTAAAACAGGAAACTCTCGAATGCGCTGGTAAAACTCGATATCCGCTCGTATCAAATTAATCTCTTATGAAATTAATCCAATATTTCACAATGAAATACAGTTTCAGATTTAGATATGTCACATGTTGGCGATACTCGAAGAGGCGAGGTTATGAATTTCAATCGAGAAAGTCATTGGAGTTGAACTTTTGTTTAGATTTCAATCCAACTTGATTAATTAAAAGGTACTTTCTAAACTACAGTTACATATGAAGATTATTTTTCTTTCCATTTAAATTTTTATTAATAAATTCAAATGTAAATTAGTACGGTAGATAAATAGAAAAGTAACAGAAGTCATTTTCTCTTACCACTCACAGAAATAGTTTGTAATTGTTTGAGGTACACCACAATTGAAAGAATGGGCAACTATAAAATACCAAGCAGAAAAAAATTGGCAACGAAACAAGAGACGCAAAGAAAATGGAAGTATCATTCGGTTTGGGCTCGCTTCCCATGAGGTTTTCTACACGCTGGGTTAGATTTCAATTAGTTTTTAAGATTGCACTGTCTCTGGCAGTGATTTTTACGCGCGAGGCGCTTCCCAATTTATCAAAACGTCGTATTTATATTTTCCTCGTTCCATTCCCGTGGCGCAACATGCCGAGTGACCTATTTACGTTCCATGGAGCGCCATTTCAGGTCTTGAAAAGGACAATCTTTAGCTGTATGAAAATTTCCCCATTCATTTTTATCGCAAAACAATAATTCTTCTCGGAGCCATCTCTTCATCTCGATCGATACGAACGTATTTGATTTATGCATTCGGATGGCCCTATTTCGCTACAATTTCGCTGCTCTTTCATGGCAAAAATTGATATTTTGTCTCTGCGTCTTTGTGGAAATTGTCTCATTGCATTCGTCATAAATAAATAACGAAGCTGCCATAGGCGGTTGCAATTATCTTGGAAGATCCCTCACGGACATTTTCACTAACAAAGAAAACAGAGGCGCAAGTTGCAATTTTATTGGCCAACAACCTTACGATGAGGTCTTCATGCCATCCTTACTTGAGGTGCTCCTCATTTCCCATCCTGTCTGTCTTGTTTTCCATTTCGCAACCATGAGCGTCGGTTTGCTTACTTTCCATCAGCAACAACTGTACGTTTTTAATTTTAAATATGCGGACGTAATATCGCGTTTCGCGAAACAATTGTCATCGAGTTCTTTGTCCCATTCAACGCGAAGCAGCGCGTCTTTCGATTTGATGCCAGCAAAAATGGTAATTTTAAAAAGATTAACTACTCTCTCATGCGAACAATAACTGAACATTAATAATGGGAATGCCTTCTTTTTCGCTGTCTCCCGGTTGCCGCCCCCGCATTCCGGTTCGTTCTCCCGATGCCGCATTGAAAGACAAATCCACGCAGCTTCGTGGCAGCCCGCTTCTGTTGCCAGCGTTCGTTTGCCATGACGCGCAAATGGCAAGCAACTTGTTGTTGCCCTAGGACGTCGTCGTCGACGATACAGATGAAAGACAACAAGCAGCGTACGGGCACCGAATGGCAAGGAATCATGTTCAAGCCGGGATGGCTGACGCGGAAAATGATGAGGAAACTCTGCGCTTGTTTAATTATGTGCGCACTCGAGCAACCATCCAGTTTACACACACACACTCACACAAACGTGGCATTCGCAAGTGCATAAAAGATATTGCATTCTTGCCCATATTTTCCCCTAGAACGTATAAGTTTTCTACTTCTACCTTTCCATTCTTTGGCCTGGAAGAGTGCTGAGCTCACTTTACATTACTTTGCGTTGGGCATATGCTAACCAAGAGTTAAAAGCCCTTTTAAGCAGTAGAGATTTTTAATGCAATTTCCCTATTATTTATCATCATTCTAAATGATGGTTTTCTATTAAACTTTCCAATAATTCGACCAACTTTTCATGCTCCACGCTTACAATTTTATCCATAATACTCTGACTCACTCAATAATTCCCATGGTAAATTTTCACACTGCATGGAAATTGATTTCATTTTATTTACTCGTTATTTACTGCAAAATTAAATGCTAATTAGTTTAGGGCCTAATCAAATAGGCATTTAGTATGAAAATTTCATGAAAATCAATTTGCAATTAATAGATCAATGTGGGGCTTATTAAAAATAATATTCGCATACAAAATGCTTCGATCACTATTCCGTGTAATTATGAAATTATTTATTACCACTCAACCGTAATTACCCCAAAAATGAAAACATCAGATTTTGCAGAGGCGGCTTATGCATAATTCAGATAAATAGAAAACCATTCTTTGAAAACAATGGAGTTCTCACGTTAATCCTTTGCTGGTTTTATTTAATTCATGGTCGATACGAGAGTTGATCTTCCAGTGCGCGAACAATTTCGAAATTGTAATGGATAATTAATGGTGCATGCATAATGAATTCGTCAATTATTGATGAGGTTTTATTAGTTTTACTCGTACGATAGTTAGACCGATTGCTTACCAACTCAGTGACGCTGTAATAATTATTGACTGCCAACGAATTTCGGTATAATCAGTCAATTAGTCGAAGGGCTAATTGACAATAATGATGAAATGTTCATTTCGTTCAGACCAGCCTCGAACGCGATGAATGAGTTAATTGACGCTATGCGCTCTTATGCACTATCTATCCACACTTTAGACTATATTTGACATACTTCACTGGAAGTCGCTTAATTTGACATGCGTGGATGCTATCATATAATATTTTGATGTGAAAATGTCGAGTGTTCTATTTTAATTCAACGTTAAAATACACTTGAAAACTTTTCAAATAATAATGATTTCTAATGAGAATTATATAGTTTAATGTTAATGTAAAAATCACGGAAAATTAATTAACAAATCTAAGCAAATAACTAAAACCTAATTAAAGATGTATTTTTTCATTTACCCTCAAGTGCAAATCTAATTACTCCTCACATTTTCTCCAGGTATATCAACCAAAAATTTTATTTCATTTCATTTTCATATATCATTTCGAAGAATTTCATGATTAGATCCCCTATATAAACACGCCGAATAATTTATTTTCCTTCCGTGGAAATGTGCGCACATAAATGGGGACTTTATAAAAAAGTCCTCTTCGTACAACTACAGCGCGAAATGAGAGGAGAAAAAGAGAGAGATCATTCGCATGGTGAAATGGCAAAATGGCAAAAACACATTTATTCACTCACATAAACTCCCCAACACATGTTTTATATACGCTCGTGCGTCGACCACGCGCACGCATCTGAATAGAAATAAAAACCTACTTTGCACATTAATGAAATTCACATCTCTTCTACGAATATATGAGTATCTATATGAATGCGCTAACCATAACTTTTAATTACGCAGCGGATAGAGAAACAAATACGCGGCTAGCGAATGGTTGAGGATGGCCACCATCGCATTAGTGTTATTGGAGTCAGCATGCAGAATGCAGAAGTCGCAACAACATTCTACATGTATTTACTGCGTTTTTTCAATTCAATGTGCTCATACATTATCAATATCCTTCTGGAATTTAGATTTTTTCCGGGCAATATTTTTGCAGTCGTAAAAACGTCACCATACCTGCACATTGCAAATGTAATAGAAAATTAGTTGCAATGCAACTTTTTATTTCAGTTTTTATGTGATCATTCCAACAATATATAAAATTTGTTCAGAATGAAAGCAGAAATTGAAATAAAGGAAAAATAGAATTTAAAATTTGTTCAAAGGAAGTGCAGATTTCAAATCTGGGAAGGATTCAGGATCCATACTTGTAAATTTACACCCCGACTATTTTCCTTGAATGACGTTGATTGAATTCACCCCAACTCAGGCTCTAAACTTCTCGCCCATGGAAATCAACCGACAATTAAATGGGTTTCATATATATACGATCGAATTGCGTTAAAAGCCTTTAATTACACATTTCCGCCTTTTTGCTGCGTTGTTTTTTCTCCCGACCTCGACTATCAAACGCAATGATTAAATGAAGAGTCAGGCTGCGCGTAAGGATTACGCTTAGGTTTCCCTATTTCAGTGTGTGGGTGAAAGGCTTTTTTATTGCGAGTGAAGCGTCTTTTGTCGTTCACCGTAGTGTGACATCGAAACTATTGTAGGCGCAGTTACTCAACGCTGGGTTCGCTTTTCCAGCTTACAGGGACGACACTAAAAAATGTCCTTTTCACTCCTGGCCGACTCCGGGCGTTTATAGCCTGCTCTTAGTTTCATTTTTAGTTCGTCACAGTCGCGCTTTTACTTTTTACTCGCAGCCACCCAATGTGGGCTTTAAAATGCGCTGGCGGCAGAGTGGGCCCAATTTGGCGGAGGAGCCGGGCGAATAGAACCGAAGTAAGGTAATGGGACGCAAAACAGTGTGTGGCTCACATTCTATTTGCTTTCTGAGGCTTTCATGCTTGATGGCCGTCTTCTATTATTCTTTTTCAACAAAATCTATACTGGGTGTTGGCGAAAACGAGTTGAAGTTGGGTATTGATCAGGAATTCTTGAAATCTGTTTGTCTGCTTCGAAGTTGGATAAACTAGTGGGGATTTCGAGGGAAATGTGTTCGGCTTTCAAGCTTTCAAGGATTGAGATGTATTTGCGTTGAATGTTAAGTAAGATTGATTGCAACTGTCTGATTTAGTTCGATAACTTGATTTTTCAATGTGAGCCAACTCTAAGCAGTGGAATAAGTTATAGATTCGTGTAATAAATTTGTTTAAAAGTCCGTTTGTTGACAGGTTGAAGAGGAAAATGTCAATGAAATATAATTTATTTAATAGGGTTTTTTCAGGACTTGAATTCATTAAATTACTATGAACTCACATCAATGAAATGTCTCCCATGAATATTACAATACCTTTTCAACTTCTTCATGGCGTTTGCTTCGAATATGATTACAACAATATGGGCGGACCCGCAAAACATGAGGAAGACAAAAAAACGAGGCAGGAAATGATTAGAAAAAGTGTAATCTCTTGAAATCCAGCGTATCACAACATTTATTTTTATGCATTGCAGTTGTTTTGCTTTTTTTGTTGGTTTATGCGAGCTCATAAAAAGCGCGACAACGTCGCATCGGTCTCTGTCGAGTGGCATGCGACAAGGTAAATCACCGGAACGCTTTTTCGCCGTTTTCTTCCGCATACGAGCGGGAGCTCTCTCATCTGGCGCATCAGCCGCCCCCGTCACCGCAGCGATACTTTGTTAACGCAGATATAAAAGTAACACCAACGACAAACAGACGCGGAAATACATCGAGGCTGCGTCACGGTACGCTGGCCAGCCGAAAGAATAATTCGGTTAGGTAACAGTCATCAGGGGAATAAAGTCTCTTTAGTGGCCCCAGCGTCATATGCCGCCCCCAACGCAGAAAACGCGGACGCAATCGACGGACGTATTAACTGCATGTCCGGGCTTCACGTGCTACATTATTTTTTATCTGTTTCTTCCTCAGGCACCATCCATTCCTGCTAATATGTGGTTTACCCGTTATATGTATGTGTGGGGGCGGCAGACACAAATTTCGGGAGCCGTGCTAGAAGAGGTAGATGCTGCTTAACAACTTAATAAGCTTCCGGTGGTACAAAGAGCCTCCAAATTGTATGTAAGCATCATGTTTTAACATTTTCGTCCCTCTTAGTGCATTTTCCAAAAATTATTTTTTACCGGGTGTTTCCAAGAATAAATAAATAGAAATTTCAAATTCCCATTTTTACCTTGAAAAAATACGAAAAAGCTTTGGATATTAAAATTCATTCTTATATTTTATCTTAAAAGATTTTGTTTAGGAAGTTTCCAGAAGCATTAGCCGAGAGTGGTGACGTATACCCTCAATGGGGAGTTGCCTCATGTTCCAGGACGATCCAGGACAGGATGAACGATCACCCCAGATGGAGCTAGATCATTCCAAGAGGAGTAAGCGATATTATGGAAGCTCTTCTTGTGTGGTTACTTTGCGTCCCATGCTCAACCACTAAATGTTAATTTTTTCAAAGTTTTTATAGTCTTCTATGTGCGACACACGCAAATTAATATCAATAGTTAATGCGTCAAGTATCTTGCAGCCATAAAATAGATGGTGCTCGTAAAAACTTGCATCAAGTGCGAACAGGAGCTGCGACGAAATCAACCAAAAACTATTACCCTTTTGCTGCATTCGAATGAGCCGTTCGCGCCATTCACCTTCTTTGCTTGATTGATTTCCCAAATAGACGACTCGAACGAGGCAAATGCACGCAGTAGTTAAGAGCGCAATAAAAATGCAATAGTCCTGTGAGTACTTTGCTCGGCGGTGCAATTCTTGCGAGTGGATTTCGACGAATTATTAATAAACGCGCAACACACGAACGGGCATAAACACAACAGCGCTATAAAACCGGCAAAAAGTCGTTCGCAACTGATAGCTCATATATTTTCACCTTTAACTCGTCGCTCATGACGTTGGTCGTAACTTAGAATTAGACGTTTAAGTGGACAACTCAAGGGGGCACATCGTGCGTACAAGGACAAAACGTGCAAACGTGATGGGGTTTTATTGGACCCCAGATGTATGGGTTTCTGGTAAATAGTAAATTATTTTTAAAAATTCACCTCAATATTTATGTAATTCAAGAGTATTATGTAAGACTGGGTCCAATAAATTGGTGTAATTTTATCCAAATACATGAAAGGATGTGGAGAAACTGTGTGCATTTTTATTTGGGTGATTTTTATGTTGACGAGCAAATGGTTTTCCATTTACAGATTTTCTTTTTTACTACTTTTATATGCGTTAATCCCGAAGAATATGGCGTCATGTGTTCCAATAGTAAAAAGCTATTTTGTTCAGACGTCAAAGTAAGATATTCAGGAAAATCAAATAAAAAGGATGAAATATTTTATTTCTGTTTGATATTTTCCATTAATTTTTGAAGTAAAAACGTTCATTCATGAATAATTAAAGTACAAAAAACTCCACGTTTTGATTGAGTGCACTCTACAAATCATTGTTTATCTTTGTCCCTTATCAAATCAAACCCCTCTTAAAACTTGATGAAGGACATCATTATATATACTCATTATCCCATGTAATCCTTCAATTAGAAATCAGTAATTGAAAATAAGTATTTCCAAGTTGAATTATTAAAGGTACCAAAATTTACGTGAATTGTGACTGACATAAATCAAAAACTGTTAAGCTACAAGAATTCTAGTCTACAGGAGAAAAAGCTACAGGAAAAAGTTTCTCAAATAGTGAAACGTCACGTGAATGTGGGTAGAAATATAATTTAATATTCGCTCGTGTATTTGCGTTATGAATATCTATCTGAATCAGTATGCACGAGGCGGAGAAAACAGCGAGGAGACGAGGAAAAAAAGGCAGGGAAAAGTAGAAACAAAAAGTTTCGAAACGTCAGGGCTTAGCTGGGAAATGGAGAAATGCATTCGGAATCATCAGAGGCTTGCTGGCAATACTTTGAAGCAGGCACGTGCGGATAAAAGTTACTTCGAGGCATTGGTAGTGGTTTCACAACCCTCGTCAACAAGATTAAACTATCGTTATATTGTTGAAATGGTATTACGATGGTGGGCATAAACAAACACTATGTAATTTGCAAAAAAGCGAAGTGTGTAATTGGCATTTTCAGTGCATCGAATAATTCTTTGCAAACTGATTTTTGAGATTGGCTTAAAATTTCGCCTTCCTATCATTTTTGGACCACCATGTTTTACCTTTTAAGCTAAAGAGAATATTAGATCAGAATTCAATATATTTTTGGTACTCTAATCTTTTTTCTAATATGTCTGTCACACACGAAAGTAACAAATAGCCTCAGATATATTATTTCACAACAAGCTGGCGACACATTGTATCACGAACGGGGGCGGTTCAGGGGGCCGTATCACACCATCTCTCTGCGTGCGGTATCGTCCCAATATGTATGTTGATGATGTGCGCGAACGAAGTTGGCGAAACGTGCGAAACGAAAGCCGCGCGCAAAATGCGGCAAAACGTCATAATTACCATTAATTCACAGTGAGATAGGTTCGAACAATTAGCCGGGATTAAACGCGTCTCGCTGATAATATAATGTCATATCTGGTAGTGATCGCTGGGAACAATGGACGCGGCCCGATGCGCCGGACGAAAACTGACCCCCCAATGCCCACATGGTCGGACCGCAAACAGCTTCAGCCGCCCCCGCGAACGGCCGCCATACGGATAGGCGAACAGATCATAACGAAACGCAGGCAGTTATGTACGAGCGGATTATGCCTTCTCGTTTTTTTTTCTTTCGGAGCAGCGTTTCATTTAGACACCCGCAAACAATGAGCCAGTGTGTTTTGATCATTACGTCCGAACGACCGAAGCGTATCAACCGGAAAAGCTCCGTGCGCCCTCCTGCATGCATGCCGCCCCCGCCATCACCATCATCATCGGCCATGACACTTTTTTATGAACGCGCCATCAACCGGTATCGCGTCGCGGGGAATTAACAGAATTCCTGTATTCCAGGCATTGTTCGTACAAATTTGCGCACTTTTTCCCCAGCGTGTCCCTCATCCCCATCGATTGATCGCATAAAGGCGCAATTTTTTCCTCGGATTTTCCCGATTTTCCGGCCTAAACTGTAATCCCCCCATTCCGACTGTCAATTAATAATGAAAATTTAACGCTTCTTCATTTATCATCCCAGCTAATATTTTATTAATTTGACTTATTTCCTCGATGCGGATGAAAAATCAATTCGAATTAACTCTGCCTGCAAGATGTTCGATTTTGCGCTTGCTCATCATCTCTCGCGCTCGTTGATTACGCCCCAATCTTAATGAATATGTTAACTGCACTGAAGGGGAAAGAAATTAGTGATGAATTAAAAAGCACTCGGTAAGCTTCCTTCGAAGCGCGACTTCCTTGGAGAGCGGGCGTATAATAAGCGTGTGATAATCGAAGAGGAAGTGATAAGCGCGCGCGATAGCGACGGAATATGGCTCGGAAACAAGATAAATGTACCGGAAACGATGTTTAAGGAAGTGCGGAAAGAACGGGTGCCAACAATTTCAATGGTGTGCACGTATGAACGCGCGGGGGCGGCAGCATTCGCGCGCATGTATGTGGTGTGTTTGCCCAACGTCTTTATAAGCCCACGCGTGTTCGGGGGCGGCAGGATGTTTGTGTGTGCGCGCCCACGGTGTACACTGCCGCCTCTGCATGTCGCCCACATCTTCAAGCCCGAGTGCCGGCTGCACTATTGCCGTCCCCATTATACTCGTCGCGTAGTTTCCGGATTTATGTTTGAATTTATTTATATGACCCTATGCTCTATTGTACCCGCCACTCGCCGTTTGCACATTTCCTCTGCGCTTCAGCCCTCCTCTCCGAATGCAGCAACAGCAACACAATGATTCGGACCAGAGAGGAGCCAGCAACAACCGAGAAACAAGTGTTCATTCAGCCAATAAGGCTGGTTTTGTTGCGGGGGCGGCAGTGGATGTTTATGCCAGCATACACTTACATAGCATACAGTGTTTCAAATTAAAAATGAGCAACTAATTCAATTTATCTTATTACTACAAATATTTATAAGCAGGCGTCGATTTAATAAACATGACTGTTTCATCACTATCACAACATGGAATTTAAAATTGAATGCAGTTAGATTCAAAACTAGAAAATTCTAAATCAAATAATTAGTTATTACCCATTCACTAGATATAAAGATTTAAACTTTGTTTCTGAAATACCCCATGGTCGCGTCAAGTGCCACGACGCGCTCTGAAGGAACGCAAGACAGAAGAGACTTAGTGGAGTCTCCGCCCAGCAGACTACTGTGACGCGCACGCAAGACTAAACACGCATCGAATTTAATCGCTTATAACTTTAGAACGGTAAGAGATATTGTAAATATTATAAATGCGCAATGAACTGGAATACAAAATAAATCTAAAAGATATATGCATTTCTAATTAAATAGTTTTATCGTTTAATTACATGGTAATTTTTCATATTAAATGCAATAACATGTAAGTCAGTTAAATTGTGAACAAAATGAGACCAAGCAACATATTTTCTCATTGATAGATCGTGAGATACAGCCATTTAAACTTTCCTTCCACATTACCCGAACGCCGCGAGGATTGTCACGACGCGCTCTTTAGTACCGCAAGACGCGAGACACTCAACGGAGCTTCCGCACAGCAGACTACTGCGGCGCGCTCGTAGTCCACTTGTTAACGGGAGACTTAACGCGCATCGAATTTAATTGCTTATAACTTTAAAACGGTAAGAGATATTATAAATATGAAAAGTGCACAATGAACAGCAATAAAAAATGAATTGATTGTGGGCTGCGAATTTTTTTATTATCGATTTTATAGGAGATATTTGCATAGGTAATTAAATACTTGTATCGTTTAATTAAATGATAATATTTCACATTAAATGCAATTGCATTTAAGTCGGTTAAATTCTGAATCAAATGAGACCAAGTAGCATATTTTATCATCAACAGTTCATGAGATATAGCAAATTAAACTTTACTTCCACAATTCCCGAGCGCGCCCTGGACTGCCACGAGCCGCTCTGCAGTAACGCAAGTCGCGCGTACTGAACGTACTCTCCCGCGCAGCAGACTACTGCGACGCGCTCGTGGCTCACCCGCTCACGGAGGATGCAACGCGCATTGAATTTAATCGCTTATAACTTTAGAACGGTAAGAGATATTGTAAATATGAAAAATGCACAATAAACAGCAATAAAAAATGAATCGATTGTATGCTGCGAATTTGTTTATTGTCTATTTGTATAGGAGATATTTGCATATGTAATCAAATAGTTGTATCATTTAATTGTATGATAATATTTCACAATAAATGCAATATCATTTAAGTCCAATAAATTTTGAATCAAATGAGACCAAGTAACATATTTTATCATCAATAGTTCATGAGATATAGCGAATTAAACTTTACTTCCACACTTCCCGAGCGCGCGCTGGACTGCCATGAGGCGCTCAGCAGTAACGCAGTCGCGCGAGACTAAACGTGGTCTGCTGCGCAGCAGACTACTACGACGTGCTCGTGGCTCACCCGCTCACGGAGGATGCAGCGCGCATTGAATTTAATCGCTTATAACTTTAGAACGGTAAGAGATATTGTAAATATGAAAAGTGCACAATTAACAGTAATAAATAATGTACCGATTTCTGCCTGCGAATTTTTATATTATTTATTTGCATAGAAGATATTTCCATATGTAATTAAATAGTTGTATCAACTATTAATTAAATGATAATATTTCACATTAAATGCAATAACATTTAAGTCGGTTAAATTCTGAACCAAATGAGTATTTGTTAATTGTTCACGAGATATCAGGATTTAAAGTTTACTCTCAAGACTAGTTACCGCGCGGTTACTACGACGCGCTCTGCAGGAACGCAAGTCGGAAGATACTCAGTGGAGTCTCTTGGGCAGCTGATTACTGCGACTCAACGGTGGCCGAACTACCAATGGCTTATTTAAAAATGTTTCTAATGAAATTTTTAAGGGCATTTGATACATAAGACGTGCGATTTTAATTTTTCAAAACATACATTTATAAAATTAATTGAATGGAAAATACGAGCAAATTTTAAGAAGCACATACGAAAATATTTGCAATTTATACCCCGCAAATGGAAGGGTCCTTGACAGAACTTAGCCATGGTCATATCAAACGATTTCTAATACCAACAAAAAATCACTTATTAGATGACCATGCCCACCCCCGCGTCGTGGACGCGCCTGCCAAGAATTACCCAGGTGGAATCTTATGCATCTGATCCCCCTGGGCCGGGTTAATGATTTTGCGACTGGAA
>JARJDZ010005071.1:0-76652 GCA_030264555.1 Aleochara sp. GC000083 | reverse complement strand
TCTCAGAATTGCCAAAAATATGACAGAGTTGAGAAAATGTGGCCATGCGCTTCAATGCAATTGCTTATTAATGAATTATTAATTATGAAACCGCGATTCGCGACCCGTGAATTTACATTACCCTATCTCTGTCGCTAAAGTTATGATGAACCACGCTCAGAATTGCCAAAAATCCGGCAGAGTTGAGAAAATGTGGCCATGCGCTTCAAATCTACAAGTAGAAAATTGCAAAAATCGCGTCGCGCCCGTTCGCGGATTGGCAGAGCGCCAGACGTGGTGTACTCACTTTGAGCGATTCGACAGTTTGTCAAACCGTATCGTTGCAACTTGTTCAAGTCGTGATGTCTGCGTCCTCTTGAAAGCTGAGACCATTCAACCAACGAGTGCTGCAAGCTTTGAGTATGAATACTCGCCACTTGCGCCCCATTGGAAGGGTCTCACTCACCCCGTTATCAAATTTTCAGGCGGTGGGCATCTGCAACATCAGCTCCGCGTATGCTTGGTGCTCCCTCGTTGCCGCCTCCGAGTTTTAATGCCCCCAAAATGGATGGATGGAACCCTCATGGAGTTGGAACGAAAACGCGCACTCGATTAATGAACGCATCACTAAATTACTCCTGGTTGTTGGTTATGTTGGTATAATCGCGACGCGCACTCGGTTTGACACGTTTAAACACGAATACTGTGACTCTACTTTTCGAACTATTTTTCGGACTGCCCTAACAGGTGAAAGGGGACATGGCACGACCCACTTTCGATAGCTACCCGGCTTGTTATTCGCGAACAAACACTCCGAACCCGAACCGGATACTCCCCGTTTTTGTTATATGCGATAACAAAAATCGGCGGAGAGGACTCGACAGCAATTCGTAACCAATCAGCAAATTCACGCGAACCGCACTCGATAAATATTGCGTTACACCTCTTCAGGTCCCATTCGAACGGAAAACTACATACGAAACGCACGGCTGTTTAATTAGTTTGCTCAGATGAGCCGGAACTAATCGCGGCATGATAAACCGAACCGACCGAACCGATCATGCTTCACGAACAAGTTGCGAAAGTACCGAACGAAACGCGCCCGGAATTGCTAATCCCACGATGGTATATCTGAAACAGATAAAACGCATAATTAACCTAACTCCACGAACACAAAACACGACACTTCACATCACTGACATAACCTCCCAAACACTAAAAATCCGCCGCAAATCACGAGCACAATTCACCAAACTTCACTCAACAACGATGCAAGGGCAGCAGGACTTTCCCAAAATACTTGCTGATTGTTTTCAAATTCATCAGCTCGATGCGGTAGAACTTTGTTGACATTTGCAACAACATGTCATGTTGACCAGGTTAGGAAACTCTGCAACAAGAAAAACAAAACAGTTACTACCAACCCTGTCAATGCGGCGGGAGTAAAAAGAAGAGGGAGTAAAATGGCCGCGAGAAAAAACAATGAGGTTGGTACTACCTGGAGCGTCTGCGCACTCACACAGTCATACACTCGTCACACAGACGAGGGGGGAAATTTTGGAAATTTGCTCGCAAAATAAATATTTCCGCGGGCAAAACGCACCGTCAAACGACGCGCAAATGCTCAGCGAATCGAATGCTACCATTGGTTTTCGCCTAGCATGCATACAAGTTGAGAAATTGACGATTTTAAATTTCCAAGTGCAGGGACGCTAGCGCTCGCAAAAAGGCATATTGCGACTATTAGCTACTATCAAAAGACTCGCAAAGCTACGCAGATTCGCATGGTCCTAATGCTTTTAACGCGATTTTGGAGTTGGAAAATTTTCGCCGCCGCGGTGTGCCGACCGCCGCCAGCCGACAAGATGGCGGCTGCATGAACGCAGCATAAAATTCGGAATTTCTGCCGAAAATCGCATGGGATCGGCAAGATTCAATGCGGAGTCGCGAATTGGGCATGCAAATAAGAATTGCGCGCACTTACGAGATGATCAGCCAGATTCGGATGGTTCGGAAATTCAGGAGCACCTCGACCACGTCTGGACTAGTAAGCGGGTAGGCGAAGAATGGCGTCATGCATCACCGACGTCGTGGAGGAGGCAAGGACCGATCATGCGCAGTAGGCGAAAGCTTCCGACGACGCATGCGCATTCCGTTTGCTGTAACATAGGATACGATTATATGAATTGGTTTTTTTAAAGCCAATTTTTGATTTTAATTATTTAAAATATTAATTAATATTTTAAAATTCTACTGATTATACGAAATGCATTAATTCAAAACATACCTTTTATATGAGCATCCAAGGCACCAATATACCCCTGTAACAATCAAATTTGATGTCAATTAATAATAAGTTTATAAGAATAAAAATGAACTTGAATACAAATATGTATGTACTACGTAAATTCAAACTCACTTTGCATCCTCCAGTTTATAATAAAAACAATCCCAAATGCGCGTGTCTGCCTGTTATCAATATGTCCAATTGGTAAAAATAATCCAATAGCTTGCATCCTATACGATTTCTTTTTGCATTCCATGAATCAATTTGTGTATTGTCGGGCTTTTGCTCCAAATGTTGCATTGTGGAATCTGTGCTCAAAGCACCTGCATAAACGTCCTAAAAATATAATGACGTTTAAATATATAATAAATAAAATTTTGCACAAAGTTGAGTAGGTGTAATATTGTTACATTGTCCCTATGCATGTTAAATAAGAAATTGTTGAGATATTCTGCGAAATACAAATCTACCTAATGCTTTAGGGGGTGTAATAGTTTGCATAAAGTTTTAGAGTGCAGGCGTTTGAGATTTTTCAGCAAGAGAACGATCTAACAGAACGAATATTCAATCTACACAAAGAATTAAATTTGTACGAACAACTTCCAATATTTTTGAACGCCTCACAATCAATGTTCTCTCTAGGATATGCAAATGTGTAATTGCACATTACATTTTCAGGTGTTGCACAGATATTTTATACTTTGAACAATAAAAAATATGCATATGTAGATATAAATGACTTAACATTCTTGAATCGCAAATTTTTCTAATACAGAGTCAATGAAAAAATTAAAGGGAACATTGCTCACAATTGACGTCTTCAATGACTGAACAAATGAACGTTTTCTACTTGGGAATCATTCAGATATCCCGCAAAATGCGTAATGTGTGGACAATTTCTTGTTGTGTAGTTGAGAGCATTAAATTTTAAAGCTGATAGGACACATACCGTCTTGTGTTCGTAGATTTGTTGCCAAGTGAGAATGTGCACGCAAATGCAGAATCAGCTGTGGAGCCAGACTGAATTTATAATGAGTTTTTTGTGACTTGTTTACGTCTGAGGGTAGCGAACAAAGAGCGTTCGCCTCATTCTTATTTCCGCAGTTGTATTGCGACCACACAAGTCTGCACCTGTGATCCGCTGCGTTTACTTGTCGCGACGAAAGGGGGAAAACTTGATGGTGTGCAGTTTTACGTCGGAGTTCAGAAAGTCCGAAATCCCATTAGAATCCATCTTCTAACTAGAGTGAATAAGAAATTACAATCTATATTATACGAATTGCTTATGCATACCTTGTAAATTCCATGTGAAACAACTGAAGTGTGACTGGATTTATTTCCTGTGTTATTTCTTCGCAGCACAAGTTCGAAAACTGCCCTCAAACTACAGACATCTTGCTGTCATCGTTTACTAATAAGAATCCAAAAATTCGAATTCGAATTCTTCTCCTGAATTTTTATAAATGGCAATTGGTCTAATATTCTGAATGCTCCTGTGCATATTTCAAATTAGATTTTCAATTTTGCCAATAGGGGAAATATTATTACAAGAATTCCAATAAGTTATTTTCTGAATTGAATATACCAATTAGAATTAGTTAATTTGTTGTACCTGGTATCCAAATCCTACAAAGTGCTTTTTGGATTGGATTTTCAATTTTTCAAATTCTGGAAATGTTATTACATGAATGTTAATGAGTTACTTTCTAATTGTACATACCTTTTAAAATCTGTATCCAAATTTGTTGCACCTAGTATCCAAATCCTACAAAGTGCTTTTTTACTTGCTTAGAAGTAGATGAAGTCCAACGTTATCAGCAAAAAGCAATTTCACCTGTTGAAGTTCTGCCATCGTTTACTATAAGAATCCAGATAATTCGAATTCAAATTCTTCTGTTGAATTTTATTTAAGGCAATTGGTGGTCCAATATTCTGTATCCTTCTGATCATATTGTCACATTGGATTTTCAATTTTTCCAATTCTGGAAATGTTATTACATGAATTCCGATAAGTTACTTTCTAATTGTTCATACCTTTTAAAATCTGTAGCTAAATTTGTTGCACCTGGTATCTAAATCCCAAAGTGCTTGTTTTACTTGCTTAGAAGTAGATGAAGTCCAACGTTATCAGCAAAAGCAATTTCACCTGTTGAAGTGCATATCAAATCCCAAACATCAATCTTATTAGGAATAGAGTTGATGAAAAAACTGATATCTTCAATGGCAGGAAACTTGAAGCATTTCTGAAGAATTTCAGGTTACAAAATTCTTCTAATAGACAATATTCGACGATGCCTGAAAGGTTACATATTAGAATCAAAATTTTCAGTGATCAATTGCAAAATAACGTAAAACTATACATACAATATACTTCTTTCGAGAATATTGTTTCGAGAACATGTTGTTAAACTCTTGACGAAAATACTAAAGAGCGGGATAGTCATGTTTCCTTACATTTGCTGCTGATATGAAAGATGTCGCAGAAATAACCGCAAAATCGTTTCCCATACTTCAGGACTCTTCCACATACCACACAACTTCCAAGTCATCCTAAAATTGTAGGAATTAATTAAGTGTGGGTTGTTAATCATCCTGGGTGGCTTCATTACATTGTTTAGCACCTCAAGATTATCAATATTCATAGAAAAGTCTTGCATCTTACCTTCATTAAGAACAAAGATTAGAAATGTATGATTTCTGTCCTGAATGATAGCTCCATGAAAATTCCTCTGATATTAATTAGAATAGCTCCACATAATTGTCAATTCCCAATACGATTCACTGAATATAGCAAGTTTTCTTCTCCGCTAATAGCTCACAATCAACAGTTTCCATGCAGCGCGTGCACTCAACTGATCTCAACATTCAAGTTCTCGCTCGGTTTTGCTGGCCCCTAAACGACGTTGATCAGCGGTGCAAGTTTGTACGAACTGCTGCGAAACTTGCATCGAAAAGGAAAGTTCTGAAATAACGCGGGAACATATTACGAGCACTTACGCGAAGATTACAACGATTTCGTTATGCGCGATCTTCAAAACTTCACAGATTTCTGAACAAATCAAGCATGAAGCACGCGAAGTCACTCGTAGCTGCATTCAACATCGTACTTCAGCGAACGGTCACGGGGGGCGCCACCAACCGGGGAAAGGATCTGAAGATTTCAAAAAGGTAATTTTCTATAAAATTATCATTCATAATGAAATAAAAATTGGAATTATGCAAATACATAATTTGATATATAATAATAATCTGTAAATGATTACTTTGTTTACTACTTTGTTTCATCCCAGGGAATAAAGTAGCACTTTACTCCCACTATTCTCACTGCTCGATTTCTACAAAATAATTTTTCTTGTTTTAGAGTCTTCCATATTTTGATAAAGTCTACTCTACAAATATAAAGAACTTCAAGGAGCCAGGGGTATTTCCAAGCAGTGTGGGCACCTGTCATTTTGTTAGTCTACTCCTCGATTAATAAAAACTTCAAGGAACTAGGAACATCATCTGGAAAGCAGCTCCAAACAGTGTGGGCTCCTGCAGCAGTGTCTTAAGATATCACATTAATAATTTATTTCTATATATACAATATATTATAATATATACTATATATATAGTGATTTATGAAAATATTTTACCAATTTAATGAGGTTTTGGAGTATGTCCATCAACATAAAAGTTTCTTGTTGCCTTTGGTAGTTGAATAGTCAGTCCTTCTAGCTCTTTACACAAAACTATCTGACATCCTAGTCTAGAATTCTCTTTGAGATATGGGGCCATGTCTAGCAGATCATCCTCCTTTTCTTCTGGAGGTGTTAGCTTATCGTAATAGTCATTGCAAACATAAACATGACAAGTGGTGCATGCCAAAGATGCCTCACAAGCACCCTCCATTGGTATTTGGTGCCTATGTGCTAAATATAAAACATTATCACCTATCTTCCCTTTGACTGGGACTTTTTCACCATTTTTAAGAACAAATGTAATATTTACACTGAAAAAAGGATCATTAGCAATCATGTTGGTACTTAATGAATTTACATACATTTCCTCTTCAGATTTTGGATCCTGCCATTCAAAGTCACCATGCCTTTGCACTACAAGCAAAAATCATATATAAGTTCATCGAAATGATGACCAAGGAAGAAACTTACTTGGTGTTAAAGATATATGACGGCTGCTTGCGTATTTCTGAATACGATTAACGTTATTCCTGATTAATTTAAGTGCCATCATGCTCACTTAAATATCTGATTAACAATTTACCATAACATAATAAATTTAACAACTTAGAACATTACAACAAATATGACAAATGAAAATTGAAAAGTGGTGAAAGTGGTGAAGCAGATAGACATGTAGCGCCACCAATCTGTTGTGAAGCTTTTAAATAAGTGCTACAATTACTGACGAAAGCGCCATCGAAATCTTTTGCTTCCACTGATATATCAAATCCATGTACAACTGTACTCGGTACTAACTTGCTGTTATTGTCTGTGTTGGTGTTAATTTGGTGAAAATTTCATTTCAGAATTTATCGAATTTAGCAGATATTAATTGCCCAAAATGGTAATTTGGAGCAGCTTGCGCTCCTTGGCCATGAGGCCATCAACTAGAGCAGCTATCAATGCAGGTAAAACCGAATTAAACCAGAATTATGTAATAATTTGGATTGCAGGTTATCCTATGATATTTTTTCTACGTTATTTGTCATTTATGCTTTAAATTTCAGTTGCAAAAAGGGAAATGAGTGGCCATGATAAGGTCTTCCCACTGCAGCCGACCAGATGGCAATGGAATAAATTCAAGGATTATTTCCACTTCTATTTCATGTTGGGACTCATCCCTGTTGGTGCAGTTATTACCTATGCTAATGTTTTTATTGGGCCTGCTACACTTACTGAAATCCCTGAAGATTACACTCCCAAATATTGGGAATATTATAGGGTAGTTATGCTCTAATTTGTAGTGTCTTATTGCTAATACTGTTAATTTTTCTAGCATCCCATTAGCAGATTCATTGCAAGGTATATTCTGACTGATCCTCAGCAAGACTATGAGAAGTTCTTGCACTTTGTTTTTGAGGAGGAAGAAAGGAGAAGAATGCGAAAATTGGAAGCGCAGGTCAAAGATAAAATGCGTGAGAGGCAAGATTACCAAGCTTATTACTATCGCCCAGTTACAGCGAAATATCATCGCGCTACTAGAGACGCTGAAGAGCGTCTTGAAGATATCGCTGGCGAATAAACGTCGCTGCGTAGTTAATTTTGAAGTTAGTTACTGTATTTAAAGGAATACACTTGGGAATGTAATTATAGATTGTACACACCAAATTGTCGTTGAAATTCCAATTAACACATCCTCCTACCTCAAAAATTTCGCAATTTTCAATTGACTACTAATTAAATGAATTTCAAAGATAGATATTGACGGATTGGGGAATTCGCAATGTGATTTGACTACAGAACTGGTGGAAATAATCCTGAACTATGGCATGTATGACCATCAGTAAATAAGAAATATTTTATAATATGTATTTAAACCACACTAAATTAGCAATAATATGTGCGTGGTTTACGAACTGAGAAACGATTCATACCCTTCCGCTGGATGCGCTTCGGTAACGGGAACTTGATGCCGGAATCATGGAACTGTTTCACATGTGGCCTTCTGCAATCGCCAGCCTTCACTTTCTCAACTCGGATGATCTGCAAAGTTGATGGGATTAGCACCAGGTATTGGCCACAAAAATAGGCTGCTCACCTGAATGGAATGGGCACGGGCACGATGACGAGCGCCCATATCCCGGTAGCATTGTGTGACTGCACCAGAGACACTGAGGTCCCTGTATTCCCTGTACATGTTATGTGTACCTGAACGGGAATCGTAACGCAGCCAGATGCCGAAATTCTTAACCTTGATCGGCGTCTTCTCGTAGATGGGCTTCACGGAGACGATTTCGCCGGTGGTCTTCTTGAATTTGCGCAATTGCCGCAGGAAGTACCAGAAACGCGACTTGGCGACGATTTGGTCTGGGGCGAAGATGCGCATTTTGTACAACGGCGTCGTCTTCTCCTTTTCAGTGGGCAATTTACGCCCAATGACTTCGAATTCCTTCAACTAAAACATAACAACAATATTAGTACACTTACGCCAATGTTGCGTGCGGTTATGTTGTAAACACGTGTAACAAAATGCACAGAAAATGTGAAAATACACAAATTCGACACATTGCACAAGTGTTCCCAGTGTGTTATCCATTAAAGTGTTGATTTGGCACTTATTTCACTGGATAATTGCACTTAATTTGTTGAAAAATGATTAAAAATTTGGGAAAACGCACCTCTCCTTTAGCTTTCATGGCTGCGGTCTTGCTAGAAAAGAAAGCGGATGTTCAATGGCGGCCATCACAACCGTGCGGATGCGTGTCGCTTGCAGCGCCATCTCATCCATAACCAATTTTAGCGCGGCAAATTTGAATCGAATCCATTCCATTGTCGGCTTCAAATTCTTCAAAAAAATTCTAAAAACTAGAGGATATTAAAAATGTTTCGTAACAGTTCATAAATAATAAGACGTACATTGAAATATATGACTATTTCATAAAAGTAGATAATTTCGAACAATATTAGTGATTTTATGGGGAATGTAAAATTTAAATATTCTCATTTTTTTGATAAATATCTAACAATATTTCTTTTCCTTTTTTACATATTTACACATTGGTAAAGATTTTGTTTGTATACTCTCACTGGTAAAAATACGTTTGAGGTTTAAGAAATTATTAATTTTAACAAAGTTACTCAAGTAATACTTTTTCTAATAACTTGGAAGTTATTTGAAGCCTTTAATTTAAACAATTGATCTGATTGATTTTGTTAATTTAAAAAAATATTCCCATTTAACATTGCAGTGATCAATTGTTTAAATGCATAAAATTATAAGTAGAGGCAAAAGCAACATTATTAGACTAATAATTGATAATTTTTGGAATTTTAAAGCTATCCATGTGAAATTTTTGTACAGAACAAGCAAAATCTTTACAATTTTAGTTCCCTTTAAAAAATATATAAATAAAAAATGTAAAAGTGGAAAAGATGACAATATGAATCTAAGTGGATGTAATGTACAAGTTTGGAACGTAATTGAATTTTGCAAAACTCTATTTTTGAGTTGATTTAAGTTGAATTAAGTTGATTCACTGAACACTTAAACATAGATTAATGAAATGAGTAATTTTAGAAAACAAAATTAGTAATTTCAATGTATAATAAAGCTAATAAATGTAATTATCACATTTTGCACTGGTTTTTGATGAATTTATGTGAACAGTTTGCAATATTCAAACTGATTTGAATCTATAATTCAAATTTAAAAATTGTGTATAGAAAGAATAAATTAATGTAAGTAAATGTACACATATTACATAGAATTTTGCAAAATTCCATAATCAAAACGATGAGATCTTTGAGCATCTCATTACTTTCCTCTTCAAGTTCAACCAAAGCTATAAATAAACCTATTTTGTACTCAACTAAAAATGTGCCTGAAAACACGCCAATCTTTGCTAGAACCCTGTATAAAAATGCAGTATATACATCTGTACAATAAATGTGTTTCTCTGTGATTGTGTTGGCTTAAAACTTGCAAATTTTAATAGTGGCGTGTCGCCCTTTTAGGGCTCGCGTCAGCTGCTATCGACAAATGTTTACGTTTCGAGCCACAAGGCGTGAAATTCGAGTCGAATTGCAGCTCGTTTTGTGGAGTTTCATGAGAGTTGTACTCATCCAAATGCTCGTGATGTCTATCAGTCGATAGAAGCTTCACTTCGAGAGTGTCATTCGACAACTGTCCGGGGAGAATATTGCAAATTTCAATGTTCTGCGTAGTTGCAAGGTATAAAGCTGCACTGTAGCTTCGTGCAACACTCGCTGCAGATTTCCCCACGCACATGTCAGAGTATTTTACAGACTGGCCAATTTGACCAATGCACTCGATGATTTTGGTCTCCTCTTCGTGGACGTCGAAATCGGACGCTTTCTGCGTGCCAATCTTTCCCTTGATGAATTTCTTCCATTCGAGCACCTCCTTCAACCGGACAGTTTCGTCCTGGTTCATGATTTCAGCGAAGGTTTTAGTCAACGCTGGCGAAGCACGAATTGGACTCATTTCTGAAGACTGTAAATTGGATTCGAGTGCTTCGGTTTTGATTACGGTTTCCTGAGAAAGTTCGCTCGTAGGTTTCGGTGTTGAGGTACGCATTTGGCCCTCGAATTCTTCGAGAGTTGGTAAATCACCCAAATCGTCGTCATCGTCGTTTGGAGGTTGTTCAACACTTCCTTCATCCTCAGCCGCATTGTAAGTTTTCGCGAAGAATTTCGCAAAATCCGACAGTTGTGCTGTAATAGTTGGAAGTAACTTCTCCTTGATTTTTCGCTGGCGTTTCGGCTTCATATCGTCGTTCTGCTCGTCGTCATCATCAGCAAATAATTTTTTCTGCAAATTTTTGAAGGTGTGTAAATTGGGTGCCTAACTTTAGTTTAATATTGAAAGAATGAGTAAAAATCTTACCCTAACAAGTCTCTTTGTTAATTTTTCGATGACCTCTTCGATTATCGTCTCAACAGTGCTGGATTCCTTCTGGCAGGATGCCAAAGCAGCTGCTGAAGTCGGTGTGACTGAACGACTGCGACAATTTTTGGGGGTCAAAGCTCCCTCTTCAATTCCCTCCGAATTTTCGGACATAGAACGTAAACTGGAAGTATTATGCAATATTGAAGGCGACGTATTGCTGCACGTATCGAAAACCCCTGATTCCAGATCGCTATCGACAGTTTTGCGAGTTGGATCGCTGCGTTTTTCAATGATATCCGAAAATGCGGAAGTTCCCAATGTAATTTGCTCGACTTCCGAATTAACAGCTACCAACTCGTCCTGCGGAGAGCCTCCCTGCGGTTTCTCCAAGTAGCATATGATCTTATCATCCGCAATCTTCGTTTTCAGCTTGTACGTGTGATTTTCGTGCGATTTGCATTTGTCGCGCAACGATTCGAGATCCCTATACACCTGCTCAATGCGCATATTATTGGCAGTAAGCTGCTGCTGCAGGACGAAATCCTCGACGTCTCTGCGTTGGATTTGCGAGGGCGGAATATTGTGGAAACATACTTGAGAATACTGTGAGTAGAATTCGCGATTTATCCGCTCGAAAGACGAGGAGCTGCCGTAATCGCCGAGAAGTTCTTGAGCGCCTTGAGCACTGGTTTCGTAAAGGTCGTGAACTGGAGGCTGCATTTTATCCAGCAATTGCCTGCATCCTGCATTACGCAACAATCGCTCCTCTAATGAATCCGTCGTTGGCAACGTAGTGCCACAACGAATTTTATTGTCTAGGTGTACATCCGGTTGCGCCTTGCAACGTGCCTCCCAGTTCTGATTGTAGTTCACACCATATTTACTTCTTTCGCTTGGCAAGTTTCCAATAGCCATAAACTTTTGGAAGCTTCCGAAGTCCATCTCATATGTCTTGGTGTTGTTGTTGGATGGTGTATCTTCCTGTTCTCCTTCTTCTTGTCGTACTTTTCGCTTGCGTTTGTATTTCTCCGTGCGTTCTTCCAGCTTTGTAAAATCCTCCTGGTTTTCTTCAGTTTTTCTGAAAGTTAGTGCATGTAGGCAACCAACTATACATAAAATTATATAACCTAGCACTAACAAGTTGAGTTTTCTTCTTTTGCTAGCAAAACTATTATGCTAAATGAAATTACTCACTCCTCATAAGACAAGTTCCTTTTAAGGTACTCCATGATAAAATCCCAGAATAAATCCACTTTCTTAGAGTACAACTGGACTGAGCCCTGCAATAGCAGGGCAGCTTCAGCAAAATTAGTGCTGAGCACTCCATCCTTGCCATTTCCCTGAGTACTCTGCAGTTTTGCAAGGTAGGCACACAAAATCTAATTGGAGAAAGTGGGACTTTAGTTGGCATCTTGCACATAGTGATAACATACCCCTCTGAGGTCCTGCTCAATTTGGGGCTTCTTCAGATATGCGTTCAGCTGCAGTATGAGGCCGCTCGTGTTCGAACAGCCGCGAGAACCAGAGGTGATCGCCTCCAAGAGCTCTTCGCATTCGTCATACTCCACTCGCTCGGAGTCGCGCGCTCGCGGCATAATTACAACACAAGACACGGAACGCAATCGACGCGGTGAATTACATTAGTGCCGGTAAATGGATGAAAAAAAGTCACATAAAAAATGCACTGACAGATGATTCTGAAGCGAAACAATGCCGTTTTTGTTTGCAAACATCACATGTAAACACGATTATTATTGCACGGGTCGCCATTTTCTTAAAAAGCATCTCGTTGTGCGCATGCTCCTTGCCTAGCGTTTCCGTCCATGAACAACGAAAGTAGATAACTTGTAATGTCAGATTTGACATGTGAAATATGCGATGGTGGCGCCTCTCGGTGAGTTGTGCAGTGACATTAGTTTTAATTGGTTGCAGATTCCTAAGTTGTGATTTAGATGGTACCTAAAGAAATCACAATTAAAACATAAACTCATAAAACGTTAACTGAAATTTGCGAATTAATTTAAGTGTTGTGAATCAATGAACGGTAATTACTATTTATAAACTCATGATATAAGTTTCGTTGTTGCATATTTTAGCAGTTAAACGATTATTGATTGGAATTGTAGAAAGACACAAAGCAGCAAATGATGAAGACGTTCCAAATGCAGGAGTTTATCGATTGCTTTGGCAATCAGATAGATTGAAAATTGGCATTCATCAGATGCACCCATTTTTCGTCTTCGTTCCACTCGGCTCAAACGTTAGCCTTGACTTCTTCCTATCGCGCAGCGCGTGTTGAACGCTGGTGCGGAATCGACGTCGGATTTGTTGCGCGCGTGCATGGATGTGGTGGACGTTGTCGGTGTCTATTTCCGACACGCTGAAGGGAACGCACACAAGCAGCAACTCGAAACGAGAGGCAGAAACGCTGGCTGGCGAGAGCGCGCACAGTTATCCGGCCGTATCGTATCTGGCAGTCGTCGTCCGTGAGTATCCGCTCTAGAGAACTCGACGAAACCGAGCTCATTGCAATCGTTTCAGCGGTGAAGTTCGTCGGCGTTGACAACGCGTCCGGTGCGGTTTGCCCGCGTCCACCAAGTGCGAGCTGATAGATGTGAGTCGTCGGACATCGAAGGAAATCGCATTTCTCTCCAGACCGAACGCCAGAGGCTCCAGAAGGCGACGACAAAATGGGTGGCGTGTGCTACGGATGCGTCAAGTATCTGCTCGTCGTGATGAACTTCCTGTTCATGGTAAGTGCGTCTTCGAAGATCAAGAGCGTGCAGAAACGATTGCCATTGTTTTCCCTGGCATCAGCCATGTTGCTCCAGTTTCTCTGGATGCGAGGGGATGCAGATGCTGCATTCACGTGCGTACGGGAACGAGAGAGAGACGCGAGAATCCAGGGACGAGATTCCCTCAGGCTTGTGCAGCTCGATCGATTTCGTTTATTTGTAAACAATGCAAACGATGTCAGCGTCGTTGTAGGCAAAACAGGGCAACGTGTTGCACCCCCCGAAAACAAACATTTCATCAACTTCATGAAACAACAAATATGATTTGTTGTTTGAATGTGTTTGATAAACTTCACGGTTTGAGGTCAGACTGGACGCGAATCAGTTCGTCATTTTGCGACGAAAACAATTACTAATTAAGCGAATAAATATCAGTCTGACTAATGAAGAGCAACTAAAAAAAGCGAATTGCATCACCGATTCGAATCTATTCTTAACCGATTCGTCTTTTTCTGCCTATAAACTTCTGCACGCAGCGTGCGCTCGAAATCCACGTTAAAACGCCCACGCTATAAATAACTTGTTATACCTACATTGCATTGATATCGCAAGTAATTGAAACATTTCGCAGGAAGGAAACGCTAGATTAGGCGCTGCTGCTGCACGTGGGATGAGGTTTTCTCCGAAATTATGTGCTGCACTTTCCGAGTTGACGTGATTGATATTTGGTGAAATGTTGCCGCGTTACACCTCCAAATCCCCAAACGATTTTCTGCACTTTACGTTAATTATCCCGCCCGGACCGAACACGGATGGCATTTACTGTATGCCTTCGTTGAGGCGGGCGCACGCTGAGGTGTTGACAAAATAAATTGTAATTGAATGCCTGATGCATTATGTATGAAGGTTGGCATGATAGTCAAAACGCATAAATAAGCAACCGACGTGTAATTACACATGGGTGGAGGTTTCGAAAGTGATGCAATGCAAAGTTCTAAGTTAATTGCTTCCAAAATTCATGTAGAGTTTGTTATGAGTGATGGAAATTGTTGTAAAGTCCATAAGATCTGTTACAAAACCAAAAATTTAAGTTTAACAAAACAAATTACGAAATGAATTTGAAATACGGATTTTTAAAGTACTGAATTTCTAGAAATATTTGTAATTTTTTTAAAAATGCATTGAAAGAGAAACCATTCATGTTTTCATTTCGAAAATTTACGGATTAATTATTGCTGATTGAATATTACTTTCAACAAATCAAAATTACGAAATGAAGTTTAAGTTTTTGCATACTTTTCGAAGCAACTTCACTGAGAACTTTTGATTAAGAAAGCAGGAACACAAGTAAAACTTGATTCTGGCAAATGAATACATTATTTTGCGTTTGTTTCCTTGGAAAATTCCATCTTCATCAACAAAACGATGAGAAGAAATTAAAACTTTTTGCTAAATACCAAGATTTAAGAAAGCAGAAACAAACAAGTTCCATTTTCTCGTTGCAATTGCGACCCCTGAATAAAAAGGATCAATAAAATGCGATCCAGATTATAACCAATGTAGATACAAGAATTTTTCGATTCACTAACCTTTTGCCCTCGCATTTTGCAGCTGATAGGACTCGCAATCGTTGGACTTGCAACCTGGATGTTAGTAGATCCAACATTCTACATCTCGATGACGCACGGCTCCACGGATTACTACATTTCCACGTACATCCTCCTGGGAATTGGAGTTTTCCTCACGTTGACATCCTTTTTCGGATGCTGCGGCTCGTTGAAAGAGTCCCGATGCATGTTATGCACTGTAAGTCATAAAATTAATCTAAAAGTTCCAATTTTCAAACGTACAAATTACTTACACAAAGTTTTCGGTGTATTTTCAGTTCTTCTGCTTCCTGTTGATCGTCTTCGTTGCTCAAGTGAGCGTCATCGTCTGGGGTTACATGAACATCAATAGATTAGAGCCTTTGGTGAGGTCGACGATCAAGAGCACGGTGCAGGAAGAGTACGCGAAGGTCAAGAGCAGGCAGACCTCCTTCGACGCAATTCAAGAAGGCGTAGGTTCACCAGGTCCTGAAAAAAAGTAATGGGGTATTAATAAAAATTAATTGCAGTTGCATTGCTGCGGTGCGGATCGACCAAATGATTGGATTGGCAATCAGAATGTGATCATGGCGATCTCCCCGGATCCGTTGTATTACACGATTCCGCAGAGCTGCTGCCGCGAGGGAGTCCCGCTGCAGGCGTGCAAGGATGCGACGCGCGTCCTGAAAATCGGCGGCGATATCGACACGCGCACGATCTACCACGAGGGATGCAGCGACAAGGTCGTGGAGATGATTCGCCGCCTGGGGCCGATCATCTTCTACACGGGCATCGGCGTCATCTTCGTCGAGGTGCTCGGCATGCTCTTCGCCACCATCTTGATATTCGCGATCAATCGCAATCGATACAAAGCTTGAATGCCCGACGGGAAGCAGCCGCGCGCTTTCCACCATTTCGTTGATATCACACGCAATCCTTGACGCAGCAAAAGCGCATAGACTAGTCGCCCCCCTTAAAACTTCCGCTTCACACATTTCCTCCAGGTGCGCACGAGAGACGACGACAGGGTTCGGTGGAAATTAGTTATTTTGGAAACGAAACGAAAACGATATTTTTGTACGGTTGGCCGCTGAGATTGATCAGGCAATTAGTGTACAGATGAAATTGATGTTTTTTAGCATTCTTACTTTGTTAGGTGTTCAGGGTTCGAATTAATCATTCAAATTGTGCGAGTATATTTAGTTGCGCGGTTGCCCTGTTTGGCTGAATGTTGACGCTGCTCGCTGACATCATTTCATTGAGATCATTATGCGACGAAAAGCCGATGCGGATGTGGATGTAGGCGCGAATGAAATGAAAACGCAGCCAGTGGCATCGAAATAAACATTTGTACAAAGATGAGCGCATCATGACATAATACAAAATCTTCTCGAACAAAAAAAGTATAACTATATATAGAACTATATTGAATGTACTATAAGAGAGTATATATTTAGCTATTTAAAGATATTACTGTGCCATACTTATTATGAATATGAATACGTTTATGCAATGTTTACGACTTGGAGCGCGTTCGCGCGATGATATATTGCGCACAAATCAGTTTTTGAAATGCTGAACAATGCCAAGCGTTTATTAGAAACTTCTAGAGATGATGATCACGTTCGAATCAATCCATTTACGATATAAATACAGTTAGAATTCACCAGCCTGAAATATTGCACATTTCAAAACGCAAAAGCAGATTTTAAATCATGCACAAGAATTAATAACATCAGAAAATGAAATTCAAATTGTAGTTGAAAATAACAAAATAAGTAATATGAAACAGGATCTAATATTAAATCCATTAAGTAATAGAGTTCACGTTCGCAATTTCAAAGATGACACGCTGCAAATTAATGTTCAATGTTCTAAATGTAATCAAAACTCATTCTATCGCTGCAACATTAACGCGCTAAACGCGGCCACTTATAACGAGGCAATTAATGACGTGCCAAATGGACGCAAATATAACTAGTATTAAGTGCGATCGATGGCAATATGATAGCAAAATGGCGCGAGGCAATTTGTTATTTGCGAATTGTACAAGTAACATTGATTCTGAATCACTTCCCAAAATGTTCAACAGAGTGTTCATCATCCGACTTAAATAAGAACCATGTTAATGATGTGGAACATCACCAAAGAAGTTTGTAAAACTTACAAAAGGACACAAAGAAACATCACTGCAATCTAAATGTGAACAAATTTACACCTTGAAATCTCAACCAAGCCAAATTTTCTGTGCTAATATTTTGGATATCTTTACATTTTCTGTACATACACTGTAAGGAAATTTCGAGACACAAATTTGACTTTTGAACTTTTCTTCTCAACTTACACTTACTATTGTTTAGTAACATATACTATACGCGCAAAAAATCGTTGCAAAAATGTTGTTTCAAAACGACACAACTCATCCATATATTTCTATGAGTAATATTAATGTAGTTTTGTACGTTTTATTTTTGTCTAAGATTTATTTTGTTACCAATGAGTTTTTATATAATTTTTTTAGTGTTAATCTTCATTCGGAAGTGTGACTGATTACTTCATGTGTTCTTGGTCGCCATCGAGCGAATTTTCAATGATCTGTTTTTCGATACGTAAGATAATACGTATCCACTCACGGCAAATTGTACTGATTTTCTACTTAAAACATCTGTTATCTAACCGAATTTACTACGAATTGTTAAGTGCGGAATATAATCGATTCTGAAACATTCACTTAGTTTTATGCGATAGATTGTTTAACAAGTTGAGCCGCACACGTGCGTCTCAAGATGTTAAAGATATGACATGGTATTGTTAATTGTACTTTAACACTGTTTACTTCAATGAACACGCAAATTGTTTAGCGGTGATGATATGGAACGATAATCGACGAAATTGACATGAATTACTTACTAACCAAAGGAAAATATGTATGCCAACAGATAAGAACTATATATTTCTGTTGTGACTTATTGTAAATTCAAAATATATGCAAATAAATGTATAATATATCCAAATTTCTGACGGACTAGTTAAAATGCATCAAATATGAGCATTAATTTAGCTACAACTAGTTTAAGACAAATTTGCACACCAAATTTGATTTGGCTGCCATTTTTCTAAGTTTCCACACAACATTCATTAAATACACCTCATACAATATACCTTACTATAAAGGTATTCTTATAACATCAAATAGACCATCTAATAAATATTAAATACGATTTTGGAACGTTTAAAATTTAGGAGATTGTCTCCGGAATTTTACTCTTCCACTCAGGAGGAAGCAATTCATCAATACGCCGATTTAGAAACGATACCCTAGTGCTTAACTTATTCACAGTTTGGTCGAGATGTGACTGACGACGCCATTGCAACTGAGGCAGGAGGACTTCAGCCTGAGACACTCGAGACTCCATGTTTTTGAGCTTTTGCTTCACAGCATCAATGTATGCATCCTGAAGTAAGCTAACTTTGCTTTCACCTAAAGTAAGTTACAATTGAATATATCAACTTGAATGTGTCTATTGAATAACTATTACTTGCAATGGTGATTTTGTTCACATCAATTGTGAATGGCTTGTTCTCATCAGTGGGCGATAAGAGGTCCATCATGGGGATGAGGGCCAAATTTCGATTTCTAATTTTCACCACCTTTGCATCCTCTGCAGCAATATTGAAGTAGCCATAGATCTCACTTCTAAGCTCTCCATATTGCAGATGCTGGTGCAATTCAATTTCTCTGCTTTCAATTGCTGGCTCATCTTAAAAAGCAAGCCACATTCATTGTTTATAAGTGCATGGCGGAAATCTCACCGTATAAATCATATCTGCGAATGTTTACTGGGATTCTGACGACCGAATTCATGATTACAATGAAATACAAGCTCGACAAGTGTTTCACAACATTCACAACTGATTTCAAACAATTTTTCCAGGTCAGCTGGGATCTGATCGTGGCGGGAGTAATGTCATTACTCCCTCTACGGATCTGATGTAAACATAACCTCAATGCGTAAATCAATAACTCGAATTTTTGATTTTTTTTTGTAATTTAATCGCGTAATAATTGATGTATTTGTAATAAAATGCAAGCAACTAGTGATATTAACGAGTTGGAAGTGTTTTTGGCTGATACAATTTGATAAAGTGACTACTGTAAAGAATTTTATCTCATCCATAGCATTTCCAAGTTGGAAAGTTATCAAAGAAAAATGGTATTACCATTGAAAAACTCTGCAGTGGGTCGTTCCTATGGACGTTTCAAGAACTTCTTCATTTTTATACTCGTCATAATTTTGTTTTACTTTACTCTATTGATTTTGTTTAATTACAAGTCAGACAAGAGGACTAAATATGAAAAGGTACAACTCGCAGAGCTGCATTCTCTGCCAGAATATCTCATTAAAGATGATGCCTTAACATCAAGAGTAATGAATCACAAATGCACCTATTGGGACTGTTTCAACTTGTACAGATGTGGACATACAGGTCATGATAGAATCACAGTTTATGTCTATCCCCTGAAGCAATTTGTATCAAGTGATGGCACACATTCAACAAAAATTATCTCTAAGGAATATTACAAAGTCTTGGAGGCTTTGCTGGACTCAAAATACTATACATCAAATCCTAATGAAGCTTGCCTGTTTATACCCTCAATTGATACTCTTAATCAGGAATCATTATCTTTGAACTTCACAAATAAAGTTTTGCAAGCATTACCATTGTAAGTATATATATTGTAAAGTTGTTCTAAAATTAATTGTATTGATTTTTAGCTGGTACCATGGAGAAAATCATCTTGTCTTTAACATGATAGCTGGGCAGGCCCCAAATTTTGAGTCTGTACTTGAATTGAACTTGGGAAATGCATTAATTGCTGGGGCAGATTTTGATTCATTTAGTTTCCGCACTGGTTTTGATATAGCCATACCAGTTTACAGTCCAATCAGTCACCTACTGGTGATGAATTCAAAAAAGAAGAGGATTTATGAGTTGACTTCATCACAATTGAACATTGATGCTTTATACTTCCAAGGTTTGGAACAATTACAGACTGTTCATACAGATTTATTGATTTTGGATGCTTGCTATGAACACAACTACACGAAACGTTGCAATGTGAATACGCAGGAGATGTATGAATATCCGCAAGTACTACAGGAGAGTGTGTTTTGCACGCTTTTTCGTGGGGAACGCAATGGGCAAGTTGCCCTATTGGAGATAATGTCTGCTGGTTGTATCCCAGTTGTTATCATGGATAGTCCAATATTGCCGTTTAGTAATGTTATTGATTGGAAAAGGGCTGCAGTGTTTGTTTTGGAAGACTACATTCATTTAACTATGGATATCCTGGCAAAGATTTCTCCTGCGAAGATTGAAACAATGAGGAAGCAAGTGTTTTTCCTGTATGAAAAGTATTTTAAAACTATTGGGGCCATTGTTGAGACCACTCTGGATATTATTCAGGATAGAGTGTTTCCACAATGGGGTAAAACTTATGATGATTGGAATTTAAGACCTGAAGAAGTAAGTATTAGAAATTTCCTATTAGAAGTTTTCAAATTCGAAAAAAGTTACTAAAAATTATAACTAATTTTTCGTGTTTTTTAGCGTATGAAAAATCCATTATTTTTGCCAATAACAGCTCCAAAATCACAAGGATTTACCGCAGTAATCTTGACCTATGATCGCGTTGAAAGTTTGTTTCTTCTCATTGAAAAACTCGCAAAAGTCCCAAGTCTCACAAAAGTCGTTGTTGTATGGAATCATCAGAGAAAAGCTCCACCTTCACGTAAGTCATATTGATTTAAGAAATTTACACGTTTCTCTACAAAATTTCATTGTTTTAGTTTCAAAATTTCCGCAAATATCGAAACCTCTGAGTGTTATTCGTACGAAAGCCAACAAACTTTCGAACCGTTTCATCCCGTACGAGGAAATCGAAACGGAAGCGATTTTATCAATTGATGACGACATCGTTATGCTAACATCCGATGAGTTGGAATTCGGTTACGAAGTGTGGCGCGAATTCCCGGACCGTATTGTCGGTTTCCCATCACGTACGCATGTTTGGGATAACGGGACGCAATCCTGGAAGTACGAATCTGAATGGACGAATGAAATCTCTATGGTTTTAACAGGCGCAGCATTCTATCACAAGTATTGGAACTATTTGTACACGACAGGGATGCCTAGCGACGTCAAGGATTGGGTGGACGAACACATGAATTGCGAGGATATCGCCATGAATTTCCTGGTTGCGAATGTTACTAATAAACCCCCAATTAAGGTTTTTCAAAAACTTGGAGAATTCGAAAAGTTGGGATTTTATTTGCGAAATTGTTTTGCAGGTGGCGCCACGGAAGAAATTCAAATGTCCCGAATGCACCAACAACGAAATGCTTTCTGCTGACCTGGGGCACATGGTTGAACGCTCCCAATGTGTGGACAGGTTCACCAAGGCGTTTGGGAGGATGCCCTTGAAAAGCGTCGAATTTCGGGCTGATCCTGTGCTGTACAAGGATCCATTTCCAGAAAAACTTAAGCGATTTAACAATATTGGCAGCTTGTAATTTTGTGATATCTTTTATCCATCAATGTATTCGATCTAGTTTTTGTGATGTATTCATAATGTTAGCCTTGTATTTAGTTAACTGTTGGAACTGTTTTATATCAAAAAACAAAATGTACTTCGAAGGAAGTAGTTTATGAAAATTATAGTTGTGTTCAATAAAATGAAATCGATATCAATTTTTGTTGTATATCTTAATTTTGTCTTTTGTCTGAAAGTGTGTTAAATAGAATTTTGTTGACTTGATGTTTTATGAATAATTATAATGTGTTTTTAATTACTGAAGTTTAGCAAAATGAATTTTTCATCTCATTTCTTAATGCTTTTCTGTTGTTTTCATGCTCCAAAACTATTTTCTATGCATTTACAAGATGTGCAAATTGTTAAATCGTCGGTAATTTGTTTCTAACGCTTGCAAATTGTAATTAGACCTTCACAAAAGTAATAACTCAGTTGGCACAGCTACTAATTATGCGCGAAATAATCGATTGCCCACATTATTTCACCAGGATAAAAATTTCGAAGTTTTTCATTTGTTAATGAGCAATTATTGCTGCGGATATTGCATATTGAATGTTGCAATTTCAAAAATTTCAAAATCATCTGCCACGTGGGAGGTGCAAATTCCACAACGAGTTTTTAAACGAAACCGTCTTCACGAACGAGACAATTTCTGTGGCGAAACGATGTCGCATTGAAAATACGACTATTGTTTACTTTGATTTACCATATAAATAATTGGCGCCGGTGAAGAGACGTGTACAACCCTCCGATGTGACCCCAATTTCCGCTTTTTGAGCGCGTGTCCATTGACTCCGGCCGAGAAATTCGGCATGAAGCTCTCCCACAGCAGCGCGGATTGTCTCAAGACAAGAGACGTCGGATTTCTGGTTCGTACGGCGACGTGCGCGCATAAATAAATCAGCGGGCCATCTGCTTGAGCGCGAGCCTGTCCTAGGTGGATGTCGATGCTTGAGAAGAGGTTCGAATGCGCCAAACGAATCGCCAAACGTGAAGAAACGTGATGCGTGCGTCGACCCAGCCCTAATTGATAGCAGTTCTGCGATAATCAACGTGCGTAATGAGTGCGCAAGTTCTGTTTTTGCGTCGCGCAAATGAAATTCAACAATTGCAGCCGTGGAGCAAAAGATAGCGCGGAGAAAAAGATAATGCGCGCCGTATTAATAAGCGTCGCAGCCAACGAAAAGGACGTCGCTTGAACATCAATCGTGTATTTGTTGTTTTGCCGCGTCCGTCGTCGACGACGTTCATTCGCTGTCTCGCATTGTCAGCAGGCGTAATGTTTGATAAACAGCAGCCGAGGCATAATCCACCTGAAGAAGTCGGCTGAGCGCAGTCAGGGCTGTTGTTCGTGGAGTTCCACTAGATCTAGATCTGTGCTAGTGCCATGACTAGATCTACAACGAGAGACAATGAGAGTTTTTCGAGAAATCAAGTTGGTACCTTCGTTCCAGTCGCTGGAAGCGAGCAAATGCTAAAAGTTGATGGGTTGCACCAGCCCTGGTGGACTCGTACACGACGTGTATTGCACATGTGCAGCTTTTTCCTCCGAGAGGAGCGCGTTCTCACAATCCAACACATCGCAATAAATACGTTCGGTCGTCGGTGCGATCGGCGCTCTTTCGATATGCAGACCGCATCACGCTGCAGGAATCTCTCAGCTCGATGGACGGCCGCGTAATAGGCACAGCTAGGGCAGCTGAACTCTCACATCTCCAGAGCCATGCAGTCTGCGATCTCCATCGAGACCTCCGGCTTTTTCCACCGATGCTGGATGTTCCAAACTCGAAACTCGACACCATAGATCTGTAACAGAAATCCTTCCAAAACTGCTCCAAGAAAGGAATCATCTGAAGGGTGAATGATTGTAGATGGCGCTCCGAAGGATACAAAGCAAAGGGCGGATGAGGTCCTGAAATTCGAGAACATTCGGTGGATTCGGTGGTTCGACAATATGCGCGGCCCTTTATGGCAAATCCAGAAGCTGGATGCTGTTTGTTGCTAATATCACCGCTAGACGCGCGCGCACAGACAATACACAGAAACAATAAACGACGTTGTTCGACCAGATGTACGGATCGCGATCGCATCGCATTGGGAAACTGTCGGCGACGACGCAAAAATGCGCGCAATAATACACAGAAGCGCAACGATGGCCACAAGGAAGTGGACGCAACAACCGTCGACCGAAAAGTCGCTGTTATAGATCATGTCACAGGCTGCACCTTTGCAAACGTTCGCAAACATTCTCAAGATGGGGATAATTCATCCGCATGCTTAATTATTTCCACGCTGCGCATGCTTTATGTCGCCAAAGTTAATTCAATACCTCGTCAATCAAGCCGACGCGGGACAAGTGCACAACATTCCCGACTTTAACTAACAGCCCGCGCCTAAACCGAGCACTCGGGTAACTCGACAGCGAAAAGACGTTAACATGACATTGCGAACATCCGAAGAATCGGGCGCAACAAACGAGAAGCGCGAGTGATTTGAAAGCAAATCCAAGCGACATTATGAATCACGAACGTTTTAAATTCATTAAATGCTCAAATGACAAGCTCGAGTTATGGAAATTATCGAAGTCGATGATTGAGACCCACCAGGAAGAAGATTTCATGAGAATTTCTAATGGGAAATGTGATATTTGAAATTCCTATTATCCTTTTGCACATGGGGTATACCCATCTCTCTTTGACACATTGAAATTGCCTTATCTTATGCCAGAGTATACCCATCTCTTTCTATGTTGAAAAAGAACATTAAAAACTGAATTTTTTGAATGTTGTATTTAACACTCGGGAAAAAAACCAACCCAACGTTGTTGTGTCTTCATTATAAGCGCACATCTCATTATTATTCTAATCGTTAACGGGCATTAAGCAGAAGACATTAAAGTTTTCTGCAAACTTGCTTACTGGGATCGTTGTCGCACGTCCTGGCAAAAAACTGAGTTGAAGATGGCATTCAAGCACCAAAGAAATGTTGTTCATTGCGCTTAATCAAAAGAAAATCCAAAAAACGAGATTCGTACTGAAAATGCATTGTTCATTCAATAGTTACCGGAAATTGAAGCCATTGACGAGTTCTTTAAGCCATTTTTGATCGTTTTTGTCCTGTTTTGCGCAATATAAACATTGTATTGTCGAAAACTCCCACGTTACGCAGGATTTTTCCGCGCCAAGATCCAAGTACACGTTAATTACGCAATTTGCATACGATTACTCGACGCTCGATCATTTTACGCATGTAGATTGCAAATGATGGCTGATCTAGTCGCGTCTAGTCGGCTCTGCGACCGTGAAAGGATAAACGCGCCAGCGCCATTACCAAATCTGGAGCGCCGTGCGGATTTTCGCACGAGAAAGTTGTCTCGTTGTTCTCTTCGGCGTTCGGCGTCATTTGCTTGGCGCAGCAACAAATTCGACGACAACGAGCGCGCGAATGGTGGCAAAACGAACGAGACAATACGTTCGCCGCAATCCTATTAGATTTGCGCGCGTAAACAAAGCGTAAAAACTACTTGTATTTGATGGACTTATAAGGACGCCCGCGTCGCTGCGTCGACAACGGTCCAAACAGAAGGAGCCCACAAGCGTAATGATGCGCGCATTTAGATAATATCGTAATCGACTCACCGATGAACGAATCTATGAATTTTCCCTTTGTTTCTCGATACACACGAATTAATAATTAACAAATCTTCACCAACAATGATACTCTATGACGCTTAAATTTTGAGGTTATGTTCCGACACGTCAAAGACCAATAGGGAGTAATGACTTACTCCCGCTAAGCCATTACTCCCTTGAAGTCATGCGGGAATAATTCATTACTCCCTCGAACCGTTCAAAGTCGACTACATTAGATACCGAAATTACGATTTTCCTTTGTACGCGAGCAAATTGCAATGATGTACATATAAATAATCGACTCACCGATGAACGAATCAATGATTTTGCGTTTGTTGCACGATGCACAAGCAATAATTTACAATTTTTCACCAATGATGATACTCAATGACACTAAAATTTTGAGGTTATGTTACGACTTGGTGTGGAGGGAGTAAAGTCATTACTCCCTCGACGTACGGAAATGACGTCAAATGACAGATTTCAAATTTGAATTCGATTTGAAATTGAATAATTTTTCGTATGTAACGCGAGAAATCAATTGTTATACATAACAAACGCGTAGTAAACGGTACATGCTCCCAATTCAACTATATTATTAGTTTTATGCGTAAAATGTGGTGTATTTTTGGATTTAATGCGTCCGAAATACCTGCCGCTTGTTTGTTCGTTCAAAATGCGCGTTTCTAATGCAAGGATGCGAATTGAAGCAAACGTTTTCGTTTAAATGCATGTTTTTCATGTAGAGTTTAAGATTTCCTTGTGCAAGTGCCATTTAGAGCCCGCTCATAAAATGAGCACTTAACTTTTTGTCGAAATCAATAATAAAAGCTAGATTAACCTGCGACCCGCGAATTTCTTCATATGTCCTGCCCCGTCGTTTGCATGCTCGACGCAATGAAAACTTAATTACACAAGCGAATTCTCCACGCTGCCATATGCAACCGCATGGATTTCCAGGACGAGCAAGCGTAGTAATCGTGGATGCGCATGATTATTGCAAATGCACTCACCAACATCAACGTTGCTGCAGCGTTCGTCCTGTCGTGTCCGCGTCCGTCGCCGTGCAGATCTAATAATTTCCTAAGCAGCGCTCCATGTCCATATGCGGTAAATTGCCGTGTTCTTCCAGCGTGGATCCATCCAGAAGCGACGATTTCTCCTCCGACGACGTCGTCGATGCGCGGCGCATCTTGTAGACGGCATGGCTCCGACAATGGCCGGCTGGTAAATCAATCGCCGACGGAGATCCCTGTAATTACGCGGCGATTTATTGGTTTATTTGCCGATAGACAATGCATAAACTAGGCCTAGGTCTTCGCATGCTGGCGCGCGCGCGCTCCTCGAAGCGCAATTGAATAGATAATAGATACCGCGCGGTGCAAGCGTGGTATGTGTATGCCCTCTTCGACGAGCGCGGCCATGTCGCAAGATTGTTAGCTCGTCGTTTTTTTTTTTCCGGCGTTCGTCCACTAAATACGCACGCACGCCTCGTCCGCTGCGATTTACACAGCCTTTAAAGCGCGCTCATTCGGCATGCGGCGTGCGTTTGGTTTATTATAACAAAAACAATGGGACCTAATTAGGTGTTTTACATAATGGACGAACGTACATGCGTGCAGCAAGTGCGCTACGGAGGCTTAATTAGCCGCCGATGTCGCCTGCGAGAAGCTTCCAGTTCGTAATTTTCAGCGCTGCATTGAGGGCGTCGACGGCGCCGATTTCAAAGGGCGTTTTGCTGCTTTATGCGCGGATTGTTTCCTGTTCGAGCCACTCTCGATTGCTCCCGGTTATTATCCATTAAATTGGTACATCATCCACCTGAAACGAGTACAATGATGTGTTAGTTATGCACCAGGTGGTTAATACTAAACTAAAACTAAATACTAAATAATAAATACTTGACAAAGTAATGCAGCTTTTAAAAAATATTGAAGAATGAATTTCTTTGTTGATCTAATTAAAATAAATGAACGACATAGATCAAAGCAATTAATCTCGATGACGTAATCACATGCAAATCAGGCATAGAAATTAATTACGAGGCGAAAATCTAATAAAATCCATTGCCATCAGTTTCCAATACCGAAAGGTTGTTAAGCTTCCAATATGTTTGTATTGCGCCTCCTCACAATTTCGTCCGGCAAATTTTGAAACGTTCTTCGGCGAGTGCCGCGACAGCCACGATATTGAAATCGCTGCGAACATTATTACGCTTGCATCAAGCGTTTCGGTGATTCATAAAGCCCACGTAGCGTGCGGATTATTAATAATAATACCGGCAACAAAGACGCATTACCAAACGAACCTTGAATTTGTCTGAACAACAACATCGGACGAAAAATGAATCGTTTTCAAATGCATCTTCGACAAATGAATGCAATTAATGAATTCAAACTCGTTGAAAAATGTGTGATTCAATTAGTTCATTAGGATGATTACTTCGATTCCTTTGTGGTTTATTGGTCTGGCTTCCTGATGGCTATGAAATAACTCAGTTTCGTTATGTGATTATTATGTTCATGAGAGGCGCATAATTGTCATACCTGATGATGGCAGTAAATTATAGCTGGACTCACAGAAGGATTGTAGTTTACTCACAGAATCATGTGGTGATTGTCGAGGCGGCTTCGTTTAAATAAATTTGAATATCGTTGCTTCCATTGCTTGCAATTTCCAAAGAGACTTCAACTTCAGTTCGGGAGCATTGTTTTCAATTGTTTGCTGATGTGTAATTGTTGTCCGATCCAGAGATTGTTCCTGTAACATATTAACATTAAATACAATCCTTTTTTCCCTATCGCTAAATACATAGTTTTTCTTCATTACAACCCAATTTCTAATTGGAAGAGAGAAGAAATGAAGAATATGAAAATTGGATTAACATATCGATTAGAAATACATATTATAACAAAATTTTAACTGTCTGAATTTTATAGTGTAATAAAGATTTTGAAAATATAATATGAAATCTGCGAATTAAGTTCTTGCAATCTACAAATTGGTTTTTCTATTCGAATGATTGTGATTCTTATCACAGCAATCAACAAATCAATTTGTTTATCAACAAGATATCTTGAACTTTCTGAAGTTTATAGTATGATAAAGATTTAGAAAATGTATACGATAAAATATGAAAATTATGCCAAGTAAGTTTTTGCTACCTTCAAATTGAATTTCAATCTGAATGATTGTGATTTTTATCAGAACAATCAACAAATCAATAAGTTAATCAGCCAGAAATCTTGAACTCTCAACTTTTATCGTTTAACTTGAAACTTTTCAGCAAAAATTACCTTCTCGATTTTCCTCTTATTGCATCTATTAAGCAAGCACAGGAATGCGCTGACCGTTTGAACGCAACGATACGCATTGTCACACGATGTGTCGCATCCAGAGGACCTGCTGGTCGTCATCGACGGCTGCATTTTTATTTCGCGAACGCATCCACACACGCAGCCACGAACGTGTCCACAGCGAGCGTCTTTTTTCTCTGCAGCGTGCGCCGTTTTTTCCGCAAAGCGACGACTTTTGCAACAATTCCAAAAGGTGCATCGACAGCATCTCCTCCTCGTCGTCGTCGTCGTCGCCCTGCAAACAACAAGCCGGACAAATGCGAATGCAACAAACGTTTGCTTATTGGATGCGATACGTACGTTTGCCTCATTTTTTCCTCGCCCGTTCATCGTCAACGTCGACGTCGATCTCCACCATCACCACCACGCTGACGACGTCGTCCACGACGGGAGGAGGACGGCGTCAATGTGTTCGTCGAGCGTTCATTGTGGACGTCGTAGAAATTGTTGCGCGCGGCCGATCGGTATGCCATTTACATTAATGACTTGTTGGTATTTTTTCGCCGCGAATTCCCTTCTGTCTTCCCTAGGCGACCGTGCGGACCTCCCGAAGCAATCCCATCCATGGAAATCTCCCAATTTCCTCCAGAATTCCCTCCAGGTCCAGCCATACCTAAAATAATCAAAATGGAATTAGTACAGTTTACGAATTGATTGTTTTTTGGGTTTTGTAAATGCGTCGCTTGAATTTTTCGCATTTTTCTTGCACACTCAGTGGATGCGTTCGCACGCAGACGCTTTGCAAGTTTCGTATACATTTTAATTCCACTCAATGCGCACACGTAACGTCCGTAACCGCGTTGTTGCAAATGCGCCCGATGAAAAAATTCACGCAGGCGAACGAGCAATTAGTATTCTGCGCGCAAAATGTAAACTTTATTATCCTGCGCGAACGAACGAGGAGTCTGCGAATCTTTCAGGCTTAGAAACCGCGCGCGAATGTTTCCGATGCTCGTTGCCAGAATGTTTTGCTTAAGTTACTTTTTCAGTCAACATTGATAGATTTTCTGTTCTCTTACAAGTTCAACAAAAGTTTACATTTAAGATTACTTGAAATTACAATCAATTTTCAAATTATTACAATTTACATGATTAATGATGAAGATTTGAAAATTATTTGTTGATTGATTTTGTTTCATAAATAAAAAACAAAATCCAATTTGAAATTTTTTAAATGTCACAATTTTCTTAGCAACTTTTTGAAATTATCAAAATTTTCCTAATGATTTTGTTAAAAAGGAAAATTTATGATAATTATCTCAAATTATAATTTCGTGTTTTGTTCTATGATTAAAAAAGTAGTTGCAAATTGCATTAATAAATTATGAACTTGAAAATTTCAGAAAATCTTACAATTTACATGAAAGATTTGAAAATTACGTTTGCTGATTGATTCTGTTTCACAAACAAAAGTCAAAATCAAAATTGAAATTCCATGAAATGTTAAACGATACATCTTTCTCAGCAAGTTTTAAAATTATCAAATTTTGCTTTACAATATTATAACAGGAAAATGTATGATAATTTTCTTAAATTGTAATTTAAAATTTTGAGTTATTTTGCAAGTTAAACAAGATTTTAAAAATTACATGTTGTAATATTAAATTTTCGTAAGTAAATCATGAAATGGTAAAATTTTGAAAATATTACAATTTACATGAAAGATTTGAAAATTTTGTTTACCAATTGATTTTGTTCAATAGATAATAATCAAAATTAAATTTGAAATTCTTTGAAAACATTGAACGATACAATTTTTTAGCAATGTTTTGAAATTATGAAGTTTTTCCTAACAATTTTATGAATTAGTTATCTTAAAATACAATTTAAGACTTTGTTTAGTTTTCAGTTCTAAATTTTGTTGTACAGAATAATTTATGATAATTAACTTAAATTTTCTTTAACAATTTTGTTTTTAGTTCCAACTTGAACGATTTTAGAAAATATCTTGAAATTTTCAGAAGTAAAATTCATAAAATTACAATTTACATGAAAACTTTGAAAATTGTGTTTGTTGATCTTTTTTCACAACCAAAAATTAATTAGGATCACATTCAATTTTGGAATTTTGTTAGCAATTTTTTGAAACTATTAAATTTCACCTAAATTTTTGTTAAACAGAATAATTCAAGATAATTATCTTAAATTTTCATTTAAAATTTTGTGTATAGTTTCAAGTTCATCAAGATTTCATAAAATTACTTGAAATTTCCAATGGTAAAATTAATAAAATTACAATTTACATGAAAGATGTGAAAATTGCGCTTGTTGATCTTTTTCTATAAACAAATTTTCGTTAGGATCGTATTCAATTTTAAAATTTAGTTAGCAAACTTTTGTAATTAGCAAATTTGGCTGATTACTTAATAAAAACATCAAATTTGATGCGAAAATTAGAAATTCTGTGACAACAAAAATTGTATCGTCAACAATCATGGATTTTTTTGGCGACAAATGATAATTTGAAGTAAATCTCCAAATATTTCGATTCTTCCGGGTTTGGACGTTATCTTCGTGTGCGCATCGAGTGTACGAGAGTAGCGTGCGCTTATGGGAGGGATCTGCAGGTCCTTTTAAGGACAACTAGACCGTAAAAGGCAACGAGCATTTCTAAATATGGTCCTGGGGCCGGACTAACCGCTATTAGCGAGCTGAGACATCCCACTTCGAGTGTCGCCAGCGCGACCGCCGCGGATTGCGCTCCATGGACCTCCGTCCCGATGGAAATTCTATGCCTCCACGTCCAAATTTAGGCGAAATTCGTCCGGGCCGATCTGAAACAACCACGGATGCGTTATGTCATCGGGAGCCTCCACGGCGCAGACCTGCAGGTAGCTGGTTCCGCGCGCGTCCGACGAAGACGACGCGTGCGAGCGAGCCAGCGACGCGAATGTGGGGAAGGCGTCCGGCGCGGCGCGTTGGCGGGTGCGCACTGCGAACGACTGACTGGTACGCAGCGCGTCCGCGTGGAGGCGCACTGGGAGGCGCTGCACACCGTGCGGCAGCGGCGACGTCGCGCCCGACTGCCCCGCAGATCCTATTGTGCGCTCAGCTGTGATTGTGCGTGCCTGTCGTCCGTCCGTCCGCCGCTCGCGCATACGTAGACGCGTGTCCGACATCGTCGCCGACGAGCTAGTGCATCTCCGCTCGCAGCACCCTCGGCGCGTTCGTGGCCGTCGCGCGCACCTGGTGCATCGTGGTTTCGTGGTGCTGCGCGCTCGCATCCGTTCGTCCGTCGATTCCGGCAAACTGTGGTGCAGCATGGAGCCGCCAGGCGGGAGGGACTCCCGGTTCAACCTCAGCTACAGCATGAACCTGCTGTCGGGCGAGACCGCGCCCGAGATCTACGGCAATCCGAACAGCCTCGGCCGGCCGTCCACCAGCCTCCAGCAGCTCTCGCCGCGCCACACGATGGTGCCGAGCGCCTGTGGCGGCGGCGGCGGTGGCGGCGGGCGCGCCCTCAAGTCGGACGTCTGCTACGACGAGCGCGGCATGACGACGGCGCAGGCGATGGGCCTGGACGCGTGCGGCGGCGTCAACGACATGTCCTCCGACGACGCGTACGGCGCGCTCCAGGTGAAGAAGTCGCCGCCGAGCAACGGCAAGAAGACGAAGGGCCGCGTCAAGATCAAGATGGAATACATCGAGAATAAGCTGCGACGCTACACGACGTTCTCGAAGCGGAAGACCGGCATTATGAAGAAGGTAATCTCACCCAGGTCATTGTTGTTGTGTGTTTCGCTGCCCCTGCTGTCGATTCTAACCTCAAACTCGGCCGCACACTGCATGTGTTGTGCACGATCATATGTTGGTCTGCCTTCACCGCGGAGCGCTGCAACAAACACATTTGTAGTCTCGCATTCGCAGTCTTGCGTTTTGCGAACTCGTACGCTCGTTGTTTTCGTGTCGGTGCTGGCGCTCGCGGCGTGTGCGCGCACCACAGCACGTGAAGCGATGCGCGCGCAACCGCGAGCGGCGCTCGCGTATCCGCGACCAACCGAGCATAAAAAACACGAGCGCGCGATATGCATCTGCGAACAATTATCAAAATTGTCAATGATCGCGCGCGCAAACCGCGGAAACAATGCAGCATGCAGTCACTCACATGGTAAACTGATGAAATGCGTCGATGCCAGCGGCGTCCGCCTGCCCCTTGCACGCGTTATGCCATCGGAGAGTAACACGTGACTTGGATAATTACGCTTGCGGCCTGGACCGAGGGGTACCATTGTGGTGGGCCCCGTTATATTGTGTCCGGAACGTGTTCTCGCAGCATCTCCTCGTACATGGCCATTCAAATTACGAACATATGTTCGTTTTGACAGCCGATACTCGATGCGGCCGGGCATATCTCGTTAATTACCCGTACGTTTGGTCGCCGGGGCCGCAGACTTCTTCCCCGACGCGCTTTCTTTCTGTCTTCCAGCCAGCCAGCCAGCCAGCCTCGTGCAAATTGCCTCGGATCGCTCGCGATGCGTGTTGCATCATATTAGAGAGCGGGCGCGCGTTTGTTGATGGCACCGATGATTGCGCTGTCGTCTTGGCGCTGATAAAACACGGAAGTGTTGCACTTGGATGTCCCTGCACTCATCTTCTGCACCTTCTTCGGCGTCTTCTTCTTGCTGCACGTCCAACGGAAAAAACGCACCAACTTATGGATGACGTTATGGATGTTGTGACCCCGTGCAGCCATCTGCGCGCGATCCAGACGCCAGCGCCGCCAGCCGATTGTGTGCGGCAATCGCTAACGATGACGTCCTAAAATTGCAGGTTATAGTCGTTATTTAAAGAAAATCCAAGTAGAAATACCTTGATATCACGTTGTGCATCCGAATTGGGCCTTTTGATTTGTGAAAATTGTTGATTTCTCGGTGTTGCAGCTTTGTCGGTCGAACGAAGACGGTGAACTCGAAACATCTCACGAGGGGAAAAATTGTCGTGTTACTCAATGAAATATTAATGAAATACATACCGACAGACACCTTCCAGCCAACTCGCAGCGATATTTCTTCATTAATTAATATTATTTAATCGGCACATAAATATTAAACGGTTGCACATGGAGGTAAATATTTATAATAATTGCGCATAAATTTCAGCGTGAATTATTAACGAAACTCGCGGTTCTTTTGCAGGATTGCCACCGTATGCACAGATGTATGCGATTTGCATTTCGGATTTATGATTACATCTATTATTTCGGATTTATGATAACACGAGAACACGAGATGCGATTTTCCAATGACTGACTAAAAAATTATAACCTCAAAAAACGCTCACTTGAAGGATTCGTATGGTATGCAACCAACTCTACACCAAATTCTTTGAAATTCTTTGAAAACTTTTTAGTTATCAATAAATATGCAGATCATACACGATGCTATCCAATTCATCTTAATTGACGTCCGTGGCATCATAAAAGATGACTAAACAAATCAAAGGTGCACTAATGAGACCAGAAATTAAACTTCGAAATTTCTACTCAGCAAGTGAAGAGTTGTTGGAGCACACGCCTTGAAATAATCACGAAATTATTGTTATTATCTTGACATCGTAACGTGCAGACGCAAGGGACGACGAGAGGAAAAAAGCAATTTAATGTATGTAAGAAGGCGAGTGTTGATGGCATCATCAACGGAGTGATCCGATGATTGTTCCTGCTCTTATTTTTGTTCTGCTTTCTTTGAGGTAGCGAAATGCTCGCTGAAGATGACGAATGAAGGATTAATTAGAGACCGCTCTGATGATACGGTTTTCGTCGGGGAAAAAACGTTCAGGCACCTGGAGAACACGCTAGATTAATATTCCTGCCGGGATGGAAGATGCAGAATCTGAAAATCGCTGGAATTCCAAGAGATTTTTCGTCGAGAAGCATGCAATGCGTTTGCAATGCTTTATCATCCGTCGCGAACGACGTGGACGTCGTGGATAGCGGCGATTTCGCTGCAGAAGCCTGCGAAAAAGATTTATTAAGTCGACGTAAACGATTTGTAAATGTGCAAATCTCCCAAAAATCACCTCAAGGTGACCTTCAAATAGCCACACATGAATTTCATTTGTAATTTTCATAATTACTGCGCGCTAATACTGTTAAACTCATCGAAAACTTGTAACGACAGCTTCTGTAGCTTCTCTTGTACGTTTCTTCTCTTTCTGCTCGATATTCGCGCAAGAAAGCGCTGAAATATCAGCGGAAGACACGTTTCTTCGGCCGCTTCTTGCGCTTGTGTGGCATTTGCACGCCGACGCCGCTTGTTTGTTTCGTTCGGCGGACGAAGAACGCAAAAAACCTGCTTGCACACTCCAGATGCTAGCAATACATTGTAAAATTCGCATTTCCCGACTGTATCTAGCATATTTCTCATGGTATCAGTTGTAGATTACGATAAGAAATCGAAAAATGTGCAAGAAATTTGTTGCAAAGTCACCTAGAGATAGTTTTTAAGTAGTTTATTGAAGAATTGCTGGTATATTGTGATGCGAGCTTTGGAACTTTGTAAATTTGTGGTTTTTTGCGCGCTAATGGATTACCCTCATGGTAATTGCTTAATGCCTCGTGGAATTACGCACGAATAATGTTATTAATGCTGTTTAGCAGGTAATTTAGTTATGCACGCCGACGTGGGCTGTAATTAGTGGATAGCTGAGCGTTTCTTACCTACATGCAAAGCTGTTACAAGGCGCAAACTTGAAGTCATGTCTGTTGCTCAAGAATTATATTATAACATTGACGCTGTGTAGATAATATTTGCGCGAATTGACTGTGTGGGTGATTTATTGCATTTCTACGATTTATTGCAATGATAGCCGTTTAATTTGAGTTTGAAGCTAACCAATGAATGCTGCAAAAGTATACTTTGAAAACTTAATTGGTTAATTGTTTTGGGAGCGTTTCAATTCACTAAAATTGTATTACTAATCCAAAAAAACACCAAACTGTAATTCTAAGAGACAAAACTCTCAGGAAGCAATGTTTTTGTAACTTTAAATTTAGTTTGAAACTTAGTCGAACAACTTTTTTGAACAACTGTGATTACTCGATTACTGAATTTTTGATTACAAATTTGTCATATGTATGATCGAAATGAGCTAGGATAAAGTTTTTGCATTACATGAAATGTAAGTGATGCATTACATAAAATGTACGTTTATGTGTTTTAACGGTTGTAACTCTTGCTTTCATAGGAAGCATGAAAGTTTTATCAATAATTATCCTTTTATGTAAATGAGCAAGAAGACGGTTTATTGGCAAACGACAATGACATTGACTCGTTGAGTACTCAATTACGGAACGGCCAAAGATGGGAATGTGTATCAACGACCTACCCCACAACGATGTACAAATAAGAAGTACGCGCGCGCCAAAAGCAGAAGGCTGAAAAAGGATCAGGAAGAGAGTGCCATTGATTTCATTGATGGAAACAAAGCCGCACGCGAAAATGGCAAACGGCAGTCGATGTATATGCATGTTTTTCGCCGCTTTTTAAGGTGCAAGCATGCGTTCGGATGGCGCGCGCGCCAAAAACGAAGCGCATCCGTCTATAAACGGGCAGGATGATGTGCGAATGAATTGTTCGCGCTGATTGCGAGCGCGCGCGCGACCAATTCTTCTATTTCTGGCCGCGCGGAATGCGCATCTCAATTAAAAATGCTCTCTATGGGATGCGGCGCGTTTCCTCGTCTCGAAGGAACGAAGTTCTTAACGATGCGCGTTTTGGGCTCGGTGGTTCGAGGCGATGTGTGTGCACCCAACAAGAACAAACCTTGTAACCTCCCGCCTCGTATCAATTATAATTAGTATCGCGCGGCGCACACGACTTAAGTCGCTGCTGCTGCTGCTGCAGTTGACTTAAGCGCGCGCCTGTTCGGACCGAACCCATCGCCGGAGTGGTCGATCGCTAATTTATGCGCTTAATTTGCAGTGAATTAAAATTTGATTGTAGTTCGCACATCTCCTTCTCGGCGACTACCGCGATGCTGTATGGATGCCGTCGCCAGCGACGGCGCGCATTCCTGCTGCTCAATGGGTTCGATCGCTTTGAGCTGGTGCGCGCCGATTCCGTACCGCACCGCTGAAGAGGATTCCGAAATTGTGGAAAACGCCGCCCGAGAAATGCTTGATTACACAGGCGTAAATTACGAGCGACGCTGACCTCGAGGCTAAACACAAGCTAAATGCGTTTTCATTTGGCTCGTGTTTTCAAGAGTTTCCATCTGAACTTCTTCAGGAACTTTGCAAACAAGAATTTGTGGTGAAAAGTTCTTGAAGTTTATCAGAACTTTTCAACGTAGGTCCAAAAATTGTTCTGCTGGTTGATTTTCCAAAAATATATGCACTTTGAAACTATTTCTTTGTAAAGTCCAACTTTGAAGTATTCTTTGATCCTGTTTTCATAAATTTCCATTTACAATTCTAGAACAACATCAAACTGTACTAAAATTCGTTGGAACTAATCAGAAAATTTCAAACTACATTCAATTTGTACTGAAAAGTTCGCAAAGTTAATCAAAACTTTTCAAAGTACGTTCAAAATTGAATTTTCCAAAAATATATGCATCTTGAAATGATTTCTTTTCAAAAGTCCAAATTTGAAGTATTCTTTGGTTCCATTTTCATAATTATAGATTGTAATTTCTAGAAGATCATCAGAAATTTGCAAAACTGTACTAAAACTAATTAGAACTAATTAGAAAATTTCAAAATACCTTCATTTTGTACAGAAAAGTCCTCAAAGTTAATCAGAACTTTTCAAAGTACGTTCAAAATTGATCTGTTTGTTGAATTTTTCAAAAATATCTGCAGTTTGAAACTTTCTTTTGCGAAACTCCAAATTTCAAGTATTCTTTGTTTCTGTTTTCAAAATTATTGATTCAAACTTCTAGAAGAACATCAGAAATTTGGAAAACTGTACTAAAACTAATTGGAACTACTCAAAAGATTTCAAAATACACTCAATTTGCAAAAAATATCTGAAAATTATTTCTCATGTAAAATTGATGACTAAAAACAAAAACTGTGAATTTGCAAATATTCTTGCAAAAAACATTAAATAAAAAGTGGATTTGTTATCAAAAAAGAATAAAATTTCTGTGCATTAATAAAATAAACTTTCTTAATAAACCGAGCAAAATTAACGAAACTAATGAGCAACAAGTTAATTTCATGCTTCAATCAAGGAATTACCTTTGTAAATTTTCCTCATTCAAAATTTCTTATCAATAATTTTCGCCATTAAGCCAATAAAAGCAATCCTGCAACGCTTATTATTAAATATCCTCGATATTTTCCCAGCTTACAATTTGCGAAAAAAGTTAAATTAAAGTTTAAATTTCAGTCTTATAAATTTTTCTTCTTTATTTATTATTTTTCTCGTAAATTTTGAGTAAACAAGCTCGTCTACACTTTCAACCCACACTTTGTTTTTGACTCATCATTACTCATTCAAAAATAACATAAAAATCAAGTTGAATTTTCAAAAATGTTTATAATGACAAAATTATTGAAAATGATCCAAAGTGAACTCATAATTTTGTAGATAGAAGTTGAATTTTTATGGAAATTGATTAGATTTTTAAAGTTTTTGGTAGAGAATGAAACAATATTTTATGACATATCAACAAAATCGATTATTTTGCAATAAATCTATGATAAAAAAGTTTTTTTAAAACTTTTAAAGTTCTTTGGAGGATTGTAAACTTCAAATTCCAATTGAAACCAAACCAAGTGAAATATTGATAAGATTTTTGAAAATTTAATTGTATTAGATGGATATTTAATAGGAAATATTGTTTAAACAATTTATTTTACTAAATTACTTGCCAAAATATTATCAGTATGTAATGATTTTCGTTAACTTATTTTTTCTCATTGTGACTTACAAATTTTAAATTGTGATAAGAGTTTAACTATTGGAAATTTTTCTTAAATTTTTGAAAATTTGGATTCAGCAGGAAATTTCCTACAAGCAAATAGTTTTTACACTGATTTTTTATCAATAATTACACGTCCAATTGTCATTTAAACAAATTGTTTTATCTTCTCTTAATTTTTGCTTTATTGGCTTATAAACTTTAAATAGCAATAAAAACTAAACTATTGAAGATATTGTTATGATTTTCGAAAATTTGGATTCAGCAGGAAATTTTCTACAAGGAAAATATATCACAGTCATTTTTATTGCAAAATTCTACCTCAAAATCGCATTAAAACAAATTGGTTTTTCTTCATTTATTTTCTCATTTATTGAAGTATGAATTTCAAACCGCTATAAAAATTAAACAATTGAAGATAATTAAAAATTTTTCGAAAATTTGGATTCAGCAAGAAGTTCTTTAATAGAAAATAACGTTTATACGAAATTTTTATCTCTAAATTTCAAAAGAATATGGGATTTCTAAAAAATTGCACTTTCATACTTTTCATTATCCTTGATGATTTTTCAACTTTAAAAGGCTACAGAAACTAAACCGTTGGAGATAAATGAATTTTGATTGAAAATTTGTGAAGATCATGAATGATATTAACAAAAAATGTTATCTAGACCAATTTTATTCATGAAATAGCATTCGAAAAATGAAATTTTTGCAAAATCTTGTTTTGGCATTATCCTTGAAGATTCCCAAACTTTAAAACGCTATAAAATCTAAACTAATTGAGATATTTTCAAAATTTTGGAAGAAATGGATTCACCATGAATCAGTCTTTCGGAAAATTTCTGGTAACTGAAAATTTTTGAAGGTAAACCCAGAAAAAAAAAGAATTTGTGAAACTTAAATTTCGCATTATTTAAAGACCATTTGAAAGTTATTTTCAAGGGAAAATTATAATTTCTTTATGATTTAACATTTATTTACTGAAAGTTCTCATGTATAATTGCAACAATTTAATTGTTTTATGCTGGTATGACCTGAATTTGAATATGATCTGGTATGTAATTGCCGAGAAAACTGCAATAATTGCAATAATTTCTTCAAGAAAACAAAACGCACTGATTGTATAAACAATTGCCACGGATGACTAAGTCCGTCGCGCAGCAAAATGTGCGCAGAAACATGGCGAACGTGATCTTTGACCAATCAATCAATCAGAGAAACAAATCAGCGCGAAAAAATGCGAGAAAATCGCGCACGAATCGTACGATTAGCGCGCGCGTTTGTCGCCAATTGTTGATAAATTCTCATACGGTTCAATTTGCGCAATTTTTGCGCGCACCTGGAATCGCAAACTGGTTTCCAAGGGAACCGAAACGCATATCGGACTCATTAAGCTCACCGATGTAATTAACATTTCGCCTCGACTAATTAAAAACCAACGGCGCAGCCATATTGCGCAACGGTCACTCAGCCGCCATTTTGAATTCATTTCTGTTGTTGTTGTTCCAGGCTTACGAGCTGTCAACGCTGACCGGCACGCAGGTGATGCTTCTGGTGGCGTCGGAAACCGGACATGTGTACACATTCGCCACCCGGAAGTTGCAGCCGATGATCACCTCCGAAGCGGGAAAGGCGCTCATCCAGACCTGCTTGAATTCGCCGGATCCGCCGGCCGGGTCCGCTTCCGGCGACCAGCGGATGTCCGCCACCGGCTTCGAGGAGACGGAGCTGACGTACAACATCAGCGACGAGGACTCGAAAGTAAGGCAAATGGTGTACGGCTCGCCTCATGCACACGCGCATGCGCACTCGCTCGGGGGCGGCCAGCATTACGCGCACCTGGAGCACGCTGGCGGCGGCGGCCATTTGGCGCATCTGGCCGGCTCGCCCCAGCACGCCGGATACTCGCAGGCGTGCCCCAGTCCGCTTCCGCCCCCGCATCAAGGCTACGGCCATCCGCAGCATCCCCACTCTCACTCCCACATGAGTCATCAGCGATAATCCCCGACTTAAGTCATGGGAATCACACGAAAAACCTTTCTAGAAGGATTCCGTCCGGGGAATCCCCCGTGTATATACAAAAGTGACTTAGATGAGTCATCAACGATAATCCCTCTTAAACCCGGAAAAACACAAAAAACCGTTTGGTTTTGTCATACGGGCTTTTGAAGATATCCTTCTAGAAGGATTCCGTTCGGGGAATCCCCCGAATCAATTTACAAAAGTGACTTCCATCAATAATCCTTTTGAAACCTCGAAAATCACTCAATTTCGTGATCCAAAGTTGTGAAAACCTTCTAGAAGGATTCCATTCGGATCCGGGGAATCCCCGATTTTCTTAATTTATCGATTCTGTATATACGAATGTGACTTAAGTCACTTAAGTCCGATATTTAATAATTTTTCGTCGATGAATCTTCTCGAATGATTCTCCCTGTGTATGTGTATGTGTGTGTGTGTGTGTATGAAGGAAAAACTCTTGAACGATGACTGAATAATTCATCCTGATGGACCGCACGCACGCATCGGTTGCTTCTTGCGGCGCACGCGCATCTGCGAGATTTATTTCGCTTCCCATCTTCTACCGTCGCACCAGATGTTCCCAATCGTCAGAAATTTCCCCCGATTTTCCCGAATTTCCACGCGAAATTCACTCACTTCCTTTCTCTCCATGATAAAACACTTCGAATTTGGTTGATTTCCGGTGAAATTTAACGGTTTTCGACCAGGAAATCGCACAGTTGCGCCGTACACAGACCGAAATCATCGGGCCATCATCAGCGATCAAAAAATCGATGACGGACGTGAAATGATGAGCGTCAAATTCATTTGTTTGTATTGCACGTGCGTTGTGAGGGATTTGAACCCAGTGCGCAAGCGTAGAGCGCTTTTCTGCCAACTGCGCATGCGTACACGTGAAATTGCATGTAGTGCGCATGCGTGGAGTACTTAAAATACGAATTTGTGTAGTTTCAACGTTCGAATTGCAACAAATGGCAACAAAAGTTGACTTTGGGCGTTTCGACTTCGGATTCTTGTGCGTAGGTCGCGACCGTAAAATTATATCATAAAAACCACAATTTCACTCATAATAAACAATAATACAGGGTGTATTAAATTACAAAAAATATTTATTTTTTGTTGTCATAGTTTTTAACCAATTTTTTTGGGATTTTGACTGTTTTTTTGGGATACATCCTGTATTTTTTGGATTTGTCTGGCGCCAGTCGTCACACATACACCCAAAATTTGCGTGGTCAACCTCAAATTCAAATGACGGATGTTGAAACGAAACGTCAACGAACACACGTACTCATTATCATTACTTCCGGACCGTTTGAAGAACCGTTCGTTCGTTCACTCGCTTCTAGCCGGAAACGGAAGAGTAGATCGTGCCATTATCAGCCGTGCATATCAATCAATCAATCAATTAATCAGTAAAAATGGAACGTGATGGGTCAAGGTTCAAATATTCTTTTATTTTAAAATTTTTTGATGATTCAAAAAAAGTTGGAATAATGAAAAATAAAAAATAAAAAATGAAAGTCTGAGGAGCAAAATTTTTAGATTGCGGTAATCGTAATAATGTCCGGCCCACCTGACGGCAATTTATGTGTACGTTTTACGAAATCTCTTTTATTGCCGATGTGGGTGTTGGTTTGTGTCTGCAGAGAGCGTTGGTGGGCATCATAGAAGTTTTTTTCGTTTTTTTTTTGGGTCAATGTCCCTTTCGAAAAAACGCAATTGCGTTGAAATTGATGCGCGACGAAAATTTTCAAGTCCGACCCTGTCCAAATTGATCTTCAATTTTTCTTTGAAAAGTCATCGTTCAATTATTTCACTTTTTTTTTCGAAATTCCAACAGAAAAATGAATGATAGTATGAATGATTTTTGTCCTGAAAACGAAAAAAAAAATTCAGGATCGACTAAACTTATTAATTTATTGTAAATATAATAGCAAATTGCATTTAGCACTTTAAGCACATAAAAAAAACGACAATTCTCAAAGAATGCATTTTCAAATGCAATCAAGTACAAAGCATAAGACAAACGAACATCAAAATTGTTGATGACGTTTGGTTGCAAAAACTTGTGAACGAAAATCAGCGAATTGTGCCATTTCTTACATTTTCTTGTTTGTTCGTAAAATTTATATTCCATGTTATAGACAACGAAAATTATTGTACATAATTATTATCTATCACTAAACTAAACGTCAGAGTATATCTCTAGTATTATAGTACAATGTACAGAGTGCATTCGTTAATTAATTAATTAATTAATTAAGATGGAAATTTGGGTGCCATCAAATAATTTTTTTTTTTTGAGGAGGGAAATCGCAATTTAGGAATTTTTTTTGAAAATTTTCCTGATGATTAGTTGATCGAACAATTGAGTGTGAACAGAGAATTTCTAGCAACAAATTGTGCTCTCTAGTCTGGTCAGCTAATCACACGATTTGCGAAAGTTTTTGCAAAAAAAAAATGTGCAGAAACGTAATTTAATTACAATAGCTATTTAATTCTATTAATTTAATTTGCACAAATAAATGATTATTATTAGAGCGAGCCGTGCAGGCGTATAAATAAACAAATACATATATTTAATGATGGGGAAAATTGCAACTTGCAAAAAAATGAGCCATACAACGAAAAACGAAAAAATGCGAATTTTGATTGATTGTTATTATTTTTTTGATTTGTCTTTTATGTTTGTTTCTCTATGTGTGTGTTTTTATGATTATTATTATTACTTTTGTGTGTTGTGTGTATTTTATTTTATCGATTATATTGATTAAACGTACTTATTATGCGAAAAAGATTGAATTGCAAAAATTTGAGTGTTAGAAAATTCAGCAAAAACAACGAAATTTCAAAACTTAAATGTGATAATTTATTGTTTGAGCAATTAATCTTAATGATCGATTATTTAGGCATTAATATAAATAAATTATATCGTATACAATTCGTCAATTTTATATGGGAATATATTTTGTACCTTTATTTGCACTTTAAACAATTAAAACTAAATAATTTCAGAAATTATTGATTTAGAGAAAAAATATTTTATTAAAACACTAAAAATTTCAAAAGTTAATTTGTACTTTAAAAATTTATAATTACAAAGCAATGAATACAAAAAAATGTTACAAACTTAATGCTTGTAACAAATAACTAAAAATCCATACTATAAACTAAATATTAAGAGTACTACGAAAAAAAAAACAGTAAAAAGAATTACTTGATTTATTAATTTCTCTAAATTTAAGATTTTAAAATTTAAGATTCATTGACCAAAAAAAAATGTACACTAAAGACTAATAAGTCTTTCTTATAAGTCCATATCAACAAAAATACTTTCTAATGAGTTCAATCAATCACGAATTAATTTATTCACTCCATACGAATCAACGAGCAAAAACAATAATAAAATTGATTGTTTTTCGCCCCATTTCTAGATTTAAACTTACCTTATGTTCTTATAAGACTAAAGACTTATAAGTAAATCTTCCACAAGAGTTGCGGGTTACTCAAAACATATTTGGAGTTTTCCTCGCGCAAAATCCATATAAGAAAATCCAAACGACATGAAAACGCAATTATTTGCAATTAGGCAAAACAGGAAATCTCAGGAACTAGTTTTACGCACTTATTGCTAGGACTAAATGCTGAAAGTCTGATTAGGAATATGAATAGGGAAAATAACGCAAATAAAACGAACAGTGCACAAAAAGGTACAACATTTATTTCCACACCAAAAAACTTTGAAAAAGTTTACATAACTAAAAACAAAAAAGAAAAATTGAAAATTAAAATTAAAAATTAAAATTAAGTCTAATTAATAATATTTAAAGCTTTTCAGCCAGCTATTGACATCTCGGATAAATTCGATGAAAATTATGCATCCTGGGAAAAAATGAAGCTAATTGCAAACAGCAAAAAATCGATAAATTGATCGATACGTTTCGTCCACTCGAAAACTTATAAGTAAACGAAAGATTTTATGAGTGTGCGTCGTTGGCGGCTAATTAAAATTTGAAATCCCACGAATCGGATCGAATTCGTGCTGAATGCGAATCGATCATGTCAATCAATCGATCGCGATCGATCGATCCGTTTGGATCGGATCGATGCATGGATCGATCGATCGAGCGATCGTATCGGTAGCAGTTTGAAATTCGGTTTTTTTGCTGTTTGCTTTTTGGTTGACGAACCTGTCATAAAAGTTTGTATTAATGCCTATCACTCGCTGCCTTCGGCGCATTTGTAGTCATTTAGGAAAGTAATTAATTGCGAAAATTAATTAATGCACTCATTGCCCTCATTAAGACTAACCCGAAATTGCGAATGTACGGATTATTCAAAATAATTGATTTACAACTAATATGGCACCTAATTGAAAATTCTTACACACTAATTACATCAAATATTATTAATTAATAATTAAATGCAATGTAAAATTTGTTTGTTTATGAAATGAAAATTTTTAACGAATTTTTTGCCTGGAAAGAAAATTTAAAAATTACTATTAAATTATTATTTGTAAACAAAAATGATGAAATCTATTAATTTTTTAATTAATTAACATTTATTTATATACAGGGTGACTGATAAATCAATGATTTCGTCATTTTTGTATGGTGAATTTTTGTAATATTTTACAAATTTAAAATTGTGATAACTTTGCAATAATTAGTCCTATAAATAAGATTTTTGAAAATTTTGAGAAAGAAAGAGGTCATCTTTTAAGAAACGTTCAGTTTTCTATACAAAAGTTTTGTGCAATACTAAAAAAAATCTATAATTTAAAAAGTTTGAATTTGAAGATTAGAAATTTTGATATTGCAAATTTAATACTCCATAAAAAATAAACTTCAGTTCATATTTATTATTTTTTTGAAAATATGAACTGTTACATTATTAATCCACAAAATATATTCAAATGCAACCTAAAAGATTTGCAAAAAATGTGCCAAAAATATTATTTTATTAGAACTAAAAAAATTATTTGCACTCGCAATTCAAAACATTATAAAAATCAAACTATCAAATTTATTGATTAAATCTTTGAAAATTGGTATGCAAAATGAAGTAATCTTTTATATGATATTAAATAATATAGTTTTTATCAAAAAATTTGAAAGAAATTTGAAAGATTTAATTTTGAGGTTTTTAGTAAAAATTTCCTAATTCAAAAATTAATTTAAAAGTACTTAAAAGCGAAACTATCAAAGATATTGACAAAATTTTTGAAAATTTATGTGTTGGATTACTTATTGTTTCTTAAAAAAATTACATTTCCAATAATTCATTGAAAAATCTTTGAAGAAATCAACTTTGAATGAAGTTAAATAAATTTCAAATAACAACAATTTAAAATCTTCATAAAAACTTGACCATTATAGATTTTGTTAAAATTTTGGAAAATTCTGATTCGTAATGAAGCAATCTTTCAGAAAATACCGACTATGTTGACTTTTCTGCGAGAAAAATCTTTGAAATTAAAATTTTTTAAACTTGAAAGTTTTGGATTGATTGATTTATCGTTTATCGAAATTTAAAAATTCATAAAATACGAACTATTAAGGATATTGGTAAGATCTTTGAAAATTTAAACTCTTAAAAGAATATTCTTTCAAATAAAAATTAATTTCAAAGTTTTAATGTACAAAAATCTCGAAAAAAACGTCATTTTTGAATGGTAATATTTTTGGTACATTTTATCAGCATAATTTATCAATTTTAAAATGCCATAAAATTTAAACAATTTGAATTATTGACTTGATTTTCGTTTCTATTATTAAACAATTAACTATTCTATAGAAAAATCCAATTTGGCCAAGAAATTTTATATCGGGACTAACTAAAATATAGCATTAATCAAAAGTTAATATTTTTGATACATTTTATCAAGATGATCTATCAATTTTAAAATGCCATAAAATCTAAACTATTTGAAATATTGACTTGATTTTTGTTTCTATTATTAAACAATTAAATAATCTATGGAAAAATCCAATTTGGCTCAGAAATTTCAATTCGGGACCACCTAGAATTCGACTGTCAACTTATAAATGATTTTTTCAATCAAAAAAAGTTTGTTACATTTTGAACCTGGATAAAAATTGATCCAGGATCGATATCAATGGGATCAACGCAAAAATCACTCACCAGAAAGATGACCTCTCAGAAAAATACGCATAAGTCAAAGTTACCACAATGAAAAGCGACACAAATGCGACATTTTTATCGCGTTTGCGTATCATTGCTAAACGCCAGCTCGTTAATAATCGAGACTTAGCTGCAAGTGTGCACATACCGAATGATGGAAACCTGTTGCTGGGCATCCTTGTCGGCCTCCTGCTGGTTCCGACGGACTCGTCGCCGACGGCGCCCACCGACTCCCACGCAATCTGCAAGCCATCCAAGAAAACGAAAATAAAAGAAATACATCTGCATACAAAACTCTCTACTACGGGCGCCTCGTGAATGAAGCACATGAATGAAAGTCAACGAGAAGAAGACATCTTCAATGCGTTACGAAGACATGCAAGGTGCAACAAGGACCAGAAGGATTTCGACGAAGAAGGCGAAGAAATGTGGAAGCTTTCTGCATTAACTCGTTATTATTATTGAGTGCCTTCTTGGCTTCTGATAATTGCGATTGGAAGCACGAGAAGCTTCTTGTCTTTGAAGACCTCGATGGGTTTTGTGGGCGATCTTCAACAAGGAATCGAAAAAATTGGAAATCGATCGATCGATCGATCATTGATCAATTCATTCATCGATTTCTTGCAGCTTTGGAAAAATTTATGACTGCAATACACGACAATTTGTATTTTATATCTTAGTATTAGTGTTTTTCAACAAGCATCCACATTATAAAACTAATAATAATTCTTATTATTATTGAGTGTGAAAATTTTGATTTCAACTTATTTTTTTTTGGAAACAAATTAAAATAAAATTGGAAAAATGGGAAAATTTCGATGTTTCCCATTCCATGGATCTTGAATGTAATTTGTACTTTAAATATTTGTTTACTCGCCAACTTTAATCTCGCATTGTGCCCAATAATAATAATAAATTTCAAGCGTATTAAGCGAACGCGCAATCGCAAATTAATCGCAATCGCGCGTTGATAGTCTATTATTATATTTGATGGGTTGCGATTCGATGAAATTACTTTTCAGGTCTATTGTTGCATATATTTTTTTTAATTCTTGCAAATTTCCAATTTTATTTTTCAATTTTTGCTGGAAATCGAAAATTTTATTTCATTTTATCAGAAGTTGATTTTTTTGGAATTTATTTATTATTTTTTGCAAAAGATGAGATGGGATCAACACCCATATTATTAAGTCGAAAAATATTCGTTTAATGCCAATTTGTTGTACACTCGATCGAAGCAATCGATTGGATTCGATCGATTTACTTATAATTGTGTTTCAATATCACGTTCATAAATTGCCTCCGTATTTATCAACATGTATCGAGAATTATTTTGAGTTTTTCTGAAATAATAGTTTCAAAAAATATTGATATTTATGTGATAAATAAATGATAATCCAATTAAAATATATTACTTAGTTATAAAGTTATGAAAAAAACTTTGTTATAAAGTTTTTAAAAGTGAATTTATTTTATTGCAAAAAATGTTTTTTAATATGTATTCAGGGATTTGTTGTTTATCTTTAAGTTTGTTCTAAAAAAAATGGTAATATGTTTAATTTCATTCGAATATTGGAAAATGTAAAAAATGGCACAGAATTCGCAAAAATTGTTAATAACAACTTTCTTTCAGAGTTTTTTTTTCAGGAGATGCAATAATATGATGAATTATTAATAAAAATTTATTCTAACATCTGTTTTGAGTTTGTTCATTAATAATTTTTTCGAGTTTTCAGATTAAGTATTTAATTTGAGTTTAAAACTTGAATTTTTCAAATTTTCATAAAATTTTCATAAAAATTTGGCTGACATTCAAATAATTAGTTATTCTTTGTTAATTGACCATAAATTAGTTAAATTTTTCAAATAAATAATGAATCCAAATAAATTTCAAAAATAAAGTAAAGTTTTTCATAAATTTTTAAAGTTGCAGAATAAATTTAATAAGAAATAAAAATTTAATAAAAAAAATAATATTTTTTCAATATTTTAATTACCAGAAAAAATTTATGGATAGATGATTTTTTGATAAAGTAAGCTTACATTTAAATTGATTGTTATTGATTTATTATCGGTTTATTGGATCGATTTCTCTAACTAAAGCCATACTTTTGCGATAAATTTGCATCTGCAATTTCAATCTACAATTTCTGTAATCATTTCTTTATTTCAACTAAATTTTTGACTTGTACCTTGAATATTGGTCCATAAATAATGTACCAAAACAAAAAAATCAATTTTGTAAAATGAATTTCGAGAAATTAGAATTTGCAAACTAAATTTAAAAAGTTTTGTAAATTTCCAAAAAATTACTCATCTAATTTATTAGATAACTGCAAAACTTGAGAAATCCCATGATTTTAAAATTGATTACATTCAAAAATAATTTGATTGAAAAAAATATGTTGATTTGCAAATTTGCAAAAAACTTAACGAGTTTTAAATAAAAAATAGAAAAACAGAATGAATCAATGGTTATTGATATAAAATCAGTATCAATTTGGAATCTGTTTGTTTACCAACTGTAAAATGTTCAATTTTGCGAAAAATTTGCATCTGCAATTTCAATTAACAATTTTTTCATTATTTCTTCGTATTAAATCAATTTTTCGTCTTGTATCTTAAAAATTAGTTTATGAATAGTACAATAAAGTAAAAATGCTTCAATTTTAAAATTTTGATGATAAAAAAATTGGAAATTTTCGTAACAAGTTTCCAACTAAGGAAAAACAAAAAAATAATCAATTCTTATTGATTTAAAATCATTATAAATCTGAGTGATTTGTTTATCAGAAATCAAATGAAAGATTTTGCAAAAATACATCTGCAACTTTAATCGACAAAATTTCTAATTATTTCTTTGTATCGACAAGATTTTCATATTAAATCTTAAATATTAGTTAATGAATGTTGTAATAAAGTAAAAATACTTTAAATTTAAAATTTGGATGATAAAAAAATTGAAATTTGAATTGAATTGAACTTTGAAAATTTCGAAACAAAAAAAAAATTAACACAAAAATTAAAAATGAATTAATCATTATTGATTTAAAATCAATATAAATCAATTTGTTTATCAGAAATCAAATGAAAGATTTTGCAAAAAATAACATCTGCAACTTTAATCAATAAATTTGTTAATTATTTCTTTGAATTAATCAAATTTTCATTTTGAATCTCAAATATTAGTTTATAAATTTTGCAACAAAGTAAAATTCTTAAATTTTAAACTTGAATAAAAAAAATTTAATTTGAAAACAAAATTTTGTAATTTCCCCGAAAAAAACTTATCTAACTTTTGTAATGTAATCAGTTAAATATGGAAAATTTAGAAATTCAATTTATCGATACCAATCAATGAATCAATCAATAACAGTTGGAAATCAATTTGGCTCTAACTAATTAACCTGTGCATTGCAACTAAAATCTAAGCACTACATACCTCGCAAAGCATTAAAAAGCGCCTTATTAGTTCGCACCGCGCATAGAAAAAAACCAAAAAAAAAAAATTCAAAAATCCTACCTTATCAGCCGCCGTTTGAAGCAACCGCCCGCGAAGAAGAAGTGCGCAATCGGCGGAGGCGCGTCGTCGCATTTGACCGACTTGCGGCGTGGTGTGCGTGAAGTGACTTAACTTAAGTCAGCAAGCAGGCGACTCGAAGAGCTGGTGTGTGTGTGTTGGTCGGAGGAGCGAGCATGGTGGGAGTGTGGGCGCGCACCTGTTAGCATTTCGCCCCGATGGGGCTGCTACGTGGCCCACCAAGGGTGGCGAACACCCTTCGGGGATGCTTTCGAGGATGGTGAAGCCATCCAGCACCAGGAAGTCGCTCGAGGGACACCACGTCCCGTTGGAATCGGGGTTTTCGTTGCCAGGTGGTCATGGGTCACTTCATTCTCGACGACGACGACGACGAGGAGGTCTTCGTTGGTGTTTGCTGTCGCTGTCTTCATCCGATATCGAAGATCCGAAGATCTGTTTCTGGAACACATGGACATACCATCATTAATTTTCTCGTTTTAAGACCTCTTTTGGGGATGATCCCCATCAGGGTTTCATTACCCAATTCGAAAATTACATTTCGGGGGATTCCCCTTTTTGGAAAATCCCATCCAAGGAGATGGTACCCCAAAAACAGAAAACTTATGGGTACTTACAGTTTTGAGGTCCTTGGAGGGCACTTTTCGGGTGTTTGGATGGGTCCTACCTGCGCGCCGTCGGCGGCTGAGCACGACGCGCAGGTGGGATTCGTCCACGGCGCACGCTGGTCGATGGTACACTGAAGGTATTGGCCAACCATGAGTCAGTCCGCGGCTGAGTCGCGGCGGTGCGCGGCGATCGTTGCCGAGGAAGTCGCCTTTGACCATAGATGGTCGTCGGGGACCATATATGGGACACGTGGTGATATGGTGTGTGTGTGCCTCCACTACTGGGTATGGGGGTCCATGAAGGGGTCCTCCTGGTCCAATGTTGTTTGAATGCGATGGTACCATGTTCCATCAGCGAGCAAAAAATTGATGCTTTGGTGCGCACTAAAACACTTCGGAACCCATCCGACTTAAGCGACTTATGAATAGCCCATGTGACTTAAGAATGAATGACTTACGAAGTGATGGCACGTGCTCTGAGGTTTGATAAACGACCTTAAATTCCATCTTCTTATTGTTTATTTACAATTTTTAGATGGTTTTTTTGAGTGGGAATTTCAATTTGTTGTAACTTCTCAGTGGAAAAAGATATTAACAAATGGAAAACACCTTTTTAAATATGAAAGTCACACCTGTAATTTGATATCTTATAATGTCAATTTTATTAATTTTATCATTTCTTAATTTGTTATTAAAACTTTCGTAACAATTTAAACTTCTTTTTTGAGTTCATTTCTCACTTCAATTTCGATAACTCATAACTTTTTAATGGGTGATCCGATTTGAGTCTTTAAAAAACCTAGAACTAGAAATTCAAGTTTGTATCTTGTTGCAATTTTACAATATTTTCATTGGAAAATATTCAAACAAAATTATTGAATTTGACCAACATCAAAAATTAAAAGTTTTCAACCAACTACAACTTTTTATCTGTAAAAGTTATTTCGTATCGGATAACACATTAAAATAGAAGGAAAACGTACGTTTTCAATGCTGGTCAACTTTATTAATTATCTTAATTATATCAGCCATTCCAGAAGTTAGAAAATCAGATGTCAATTTGAGCTAATTTGATTTCTTAAAATATCAAACTGTAAGTTTGATTGTTTATAACGTCTAAACTAATGGTCCGATTTTTATGAACAAATGTTTAAATAATGTAGAATTTTATGGACTATAAATGACCAAAATTTCAAATTCCCCTCTTGTTGCAATCAAACAATATTTTCATTTAAAATCATTAAACAAATTATTGAATATAATACACACCAAAATTTGAAAGTTTTCAACTAATTACAACTTTTTACCTGTAAAAGATATTTCAAATCGGATAAAACCACAAGATAGAAGGAAAACCTACGTTTTCAATGCTGGTTAACTTTATTAATTATCTTAATTATATCAGTCATTCCAGAAGTTTGAAAATCAAAGGTCAATTTGATCCAATTAAAATTTTTTCTCGTTTTAAACTGGAAGTTTGATTGTTTATAACTTCTAAACTAATCGTCCGATTTTTATGAACAAAAGTTTAAATAATGTAGAATTTTATGAACAATAAATGCCCAAAATTTCAAATTCCACTCCTGTTGTAATCAAACAATTTTTTCATTCAAAATCATTAAACAAATTATTGAATATAACAGACGCCAAAATTTGGAAGTTTTCAACTAATTACAACTTTTTACCTGTAAAAGTTATTTCAAATCGGATAACAAATCAAAATAGAAGGAAAACGTACGTTTTTATTGCCGGTCAACTTTATTAATTATTTTGTTTATATCACCCACTATGAAAGTTTGAATATCAGTTATCATTTTAATCCATACTTTAATTTCATATAATATTAAATTACAACTTTGATTGTTTATAACATCCAAACTAATTATCCGATTTTTATGGGCCAAAGTTTAAACAATGTGGAATTTTATTATAAATAAATGACCCAAATTTCAAATTTGAAACTTTTTACAATCCGAAAAAATGTTATTGGAATATTACTATAAAAAAAATAACCTGAGAATTTGATAGACAAAAAATTTAATATAATTCAAAGAGCTATAACTTTTGAACAATTAATGCTAATTATTTTTCTATAACGTCATTAGATGCAGAAATAATGTATGTTTTCAAATATCTATACTTTTGTAAAAATCTTTTGTTTTTCAGAAAAAAATATCTGTCAATTTGAAATCAAAGTGTTGGATGTAACTAAATTTTCAGGAAATTTTGTAACCACATAACTTTGGTATTTTTCATCGTATCTTGGAAATTTTACAATCAATTGATGCAGAATTAATTAAACAATAACGCTTCCTAAAATGAATCTCCCAGGTTTCATATTTAATAAGATATACATGAAAATGACAAAAACTTTCAGAATTTTCCCATTATACAAACAAATCCAACAAAATGTTGATTGAAAAAAAAAACAGTGCACTCTGCGTTTGTTTTCGTATTAATTACACGAAAAAACGCCATTCTGTGACTCGTTACACGCATGTACGCGAACGGTTGGACGTTGCAGAGCGCCAAAGAGATGTCATTAATAGAAATAATCAATCGGGCCGATTCTTCTCTTGTTGCTGTTGTCGTCGTTGTCGATTCTTCTCGTCATCGCATCCCGATGCTTTCGGTTGTTCTTGTTGCTGCGGCTGAGTCGCTCGCGTTTGCGCAGTCCGCAGCGAGCTAACACGACTTAAGCGCGCGCGGAAAAAAGTAGCGCGCGCGCGCGCACTCGCGTACCTTTCAGCGCTTCTTGCGTTTCTTCTTTATGTCCGGCTACTCGTGTTCCTCGCGGCCATCGGGCGAGCCTGTCGTGTCGGTTTGTTTGTCTCTTCGGGCAACCGCCAGCACACAATATAACATACAATAGGATGCGATGGCGAAACGAGCGCGCGCGCGCGCCGTTCAAAGAAAGAAGCGCTCGCTGAAAGACGCTGGCGCATATTTATTCGCCAATTGTTGTTCTTCGGCCGCAACAAACGCACATTTCGCCCGGCTCGTCGAGGGGAGCCCGACGGACATCAATGGTAATCGCACCGATATTCGCAATTACTTATCCTTCGTTTTATTGTCGAGTTGTTTGCGATCGCCAACTTTGAGACGCGGTCATTCATATTTCCGGTTGGTTGTTTTCGGGATGGCTATGATGGGAGCATAGTAGATTTCAAAATCTACAAAATCCTTTTTTAAATTTACAAATTCGATGAATATTCCAGAAGTTACAGCTGATACAAAAATTTTTAATTTTTTTTGATCACAAAAAGGATAATCAAATTTAAGTCAAAACAACTTACACGTTTTGTAAGATAATAGTTACATGTTATAGCTCATTTTAAAGGAAATTTAGTCCTCTATAAAATGAGTCAAAGTTGAAATTGGTGTCTTCAGTAGTTTCCGAGATATACGTCAAAATGTGAAGGTATAATTGAAATCTATAAACTTCCTTACATTTCTTTCTCTGATATCATCATCCAAGTTTGTCACCTAGGAGGGCTATGTTCCGGATATTCCAGATAGACAGCTCTAGTATCATTTTTAAAGGAATTTAATCCTCTATAAAATGAGCTAAAGCTGAATTTTGTGCCTTCAGTAGTTTCCGAGATATACTCCAAAATGTAAAGGTATAATTGAAATCTATAAACATCCTTTCATTACTTTCTCTGATATCATCGTCCAAGTTTGTCGCCAAGGAAGGCTATGTTCCAAGTATCCCAGAAACTCAACCCAGGTATCATTTTAAAGGAAATTTAATTCTCTATAAAATGAGCTGAAGCTGAAACTCGTGGCTTCAGCCGTTTTGGAGATATACGTCAAAATATGAGGGTATAATTGAAATCTATAAACAGTTTTACTGATTTTTCTTTGATATCATCATTCAAGTTTACCACTAAGAAAATTAACCTTCCTGATATCTCAGAAAGTCAACTCTAGTATCATTTTAAAGGAAATTTAATCCCCTACAAGATGGACTTCACCAAAATTTGATAACTAGCACCATTTGGAAGATATCGGAGAAATTCGAAAACGAAATCGATGCTACCAAAAAAAACGTGTACGGCGTTGAAAGTGCAATTATGCCCAATAACAACCCGATACGAATCTTTGGCCGGGCTCAAAGGAGTCGATGATAGCCGGCACGATCGCGATAATCCCCATCATCAATAAGATGCTAATCTCGGTGCTTCATTACAATGCGTAACTATCGCTGTTATTACATTGCTCGTTCAGCGAATGCGAAGAACATGGTACAATACGCGGCTGCTTGCATGTTCGCTCTTTGCGAAAACCATTGTGCGCATCTCTTGCGCAGCTCGCACTTAAGTGCACCAACCACCACAAGCGAACAAACGAGCCCGCAGCCGAAGAGAACGACGGGCGCGTGGCCGAACGAAACGAAACGGAAGGCGAAATGCAAATGCTCACTTATTACTCGTATTTAAGTTAATGCCGCTGCTTGTCGGTACAATTACACTAAACAATGCCCATTATATTGTTATCGACGTGGGGAGTTCTGCGCATGCAAAAATATTGACTTATTGCATGCTTGTATCTTCGCCAGAGATTGCTTTGAATTTCTAGAAGGAGTTTTTTGTTTTGGAAAAAGCATCAGTTCACATTTTCGTCGATATTTTCTAAAGTATTGATGATATCAGATCGTGCTAGGAAAATTATTAAAGTTGATGAAATTCTCTTTAAAATGATGTATCGGATCATATGATTTGTTGACAGAAATTGTGTGATTTTTGTCCTTGAAAATGGATAATGAAAACCACCTGTTGAATTCACTTTTTGAACTTTTAAATAAAGCCTGGTAATTTTCAAAAAAAATATTCCAATTTAAAAAATAAATTTATTATTTTGTAGATAATTAAATTCTCTGTCAAACGGTCTATTTGTTATTGTATTTCCTACTTTTTAAATGGAAGTAATTTCCGGTCAAAGTTCAATGAAGAATTTTCATCAATTTTTTGTATCATCTTGAACTTTGACTTCTGTATCAAAAACAAATTTATTAATAATTTCTGACTTGACTTTTCTTAATAGATGATTAAATTCTCTATTGATTTCTGTATTGATTAAAAAAATTAGCTTCAGGGATCTTTGAAATTTTTTGTTGTAAATATGTCATATGGAAAAAGGTGTTTTAGATTTTTGATTGGAACACCATCTTACATTTTTTGGTATATCATAAAAACTGATTGAGATATCAAAATTTTCTTTGTTGCATTTGTTAAAGGATTAAATTCTCTTTGAAATGATACATTAGTTGCTTTAGTTGGATATTTTGAAATTTGAATTTTTCTTGTTTAAAACTAAATGAAAAAAAATTAAAGTTTTTGAAACTCATTTATTCATTATCCTAAATTTTTGGTTGTAACTCAGGATTGAATAATCCTTTCAAAATGGGGAATAACTCATCTTGTAGAAGATTAAATTCTCTTTAAAATGATACATTGGTCGTTCGAATTGGATGTTTGGAAATTTGAATTTTTCCTTATGGAATCTAGGATAACAAAAATCAACTTTTCTCAAATTGCTTCCTATATTTTCGCTTCTATTCCAGGATCAAAAAATCCGTTTGACTGGACCAACGTATTATTTTATAAAGGATAAATTCTTAAAGTTTCTTCACAGGATGACTTTATTATCCTGTGATTAATGCCCTTATGACATCTAAAAAGTCCAGCGAGTAGTTATAAAGCAAGAAATCTAAAATTTGTTTATAGCATTGCACGTGGCATAATTAAAACTGGATTTTTAAGACTTTTACGATGGTCCTTTATTGACCAACGAGTACCATCTCGTTAGATGGGCCCAGTCTGGTTGGGTTTACGACGGGACCATGCTAAACAAATGGCGTTTGTTGCTAATCTTTAGTACTTATTGCTCGAAGGCTTCCAAGCAAACGACTCGCAAGTTGTTGTTCTTGTTGCTGTCGTTGTTGTTGTTGTTGTTGTTGCTGATTTGATATAGGTGCGCATTCCATAGCACGTTAATATTATGTCACGCCCGGAGTTATTACGCTTTTGCATTCATTTCGATGACAAACACCCGAACGACGATTCCAGTCCACGTTCGTATAAGAGTAATCATATTTCACGGCGAATTAATTCGCGAACTTGGCGCGCGCTCAAGATTTTACGACGCTGCAAGATGAAGGATTCGAGCAGAAGAAGAGGTCGTAAACAAATCGCGTTCGTTGGTCGAGAGTGCAACAAAACGAACGCAAACACGAAGAAAAGATGCGCGAAAAAATTGCAGAAATGATGCAGTAATGCACTCACTCGACTCGGCTTTAAACGAAACTAAACTGCCACCTCGACGAAGAAATTTGTGATGCACAAACACACGACGAAGATGGCAGAATGGCAGAATGGCAAAATGGCAAGCACTCGAAGCATTACGAATCAATTTGCGTTCATACACTAATTAATGTTAAGTACGCGCGAGAAGTTGGCGAAGTTTTGCGCTTCGTTTCTGCACGGTGTGCGTTCGGATGAGGGTACCATCGGGAATGGGCGACCGGGAACAAGAGGGAGAGCAGGGAGGAATGGAAACGAAGAGGAAAGTTATTGTGCAAACGCTTTTAAAAAGCGTCAAATGTTTTGTTAAATATCGAATTTTTATCACTTTTTTTGCGACGATTTTTTGCAAAGGTGTGCAGTTTTTCAATATCTGGTGAAATATTCTGAAAATTCAACTCATTTCCAATAAATATAGTGAATTTCAAGTTTACTTAACCAAAATTCAAAAAGTTATACAACTTTCAAACTATTTTGAAACTTTTCAAGGAACTTTATATGTTTAATTCAGCGAACTTACTAAAAATTCCTATATCTGAAAAATTTGAGCAGTTTTTTAATATCTGATGGAATATTCTAAAAATTCAACACTTTTCGAATATTTATAGTGAATTTCATGGTTATTTCACTAAAATTCACAAAGTTATACAACTTTAAAACTATTTTGAAACTTTTCAGCGAATTTTATTTTTTAATTCAGCGAACTTGCTTAAAATTCCTATACCGGGAAAAATTGAGAAATTTTTTAATATCTGATGAAATATTCTGAAAATTCAACTCATTTTTAAGAAATCTAGTGAATTTTAAGTTTATTTCACTAAAATTCAAAAAGTTACGCAACTTTTAAACTATTTTAAACTTTTCATCGAACATAATAACTTTAAATCAGCGAACCGACTTCGAATTCCTATAGTGGACAAATTTGATAAGTTTTTTAATATCTGATTGAATATTCTGAAAATTCAACTCATTTCCAATAATTATAGTGAATTTCAAGTTTATTTCACCAAAATTCAAAAAGTTACGCAACTTTCAAACTATTTTGAAACTTTTCAGCGAACTTTATTTCTTTAATTCAGCGAACTTGCTTAAAATTCCTATAACGGGAAAAATTTAGAAGTTTTTTAATATCTGATGAAATATTCCGAAAATTCAACTCATTTTTAATAAATCTAGTAAATTTTAAGTTTATTTCACTAAAATTCAAAAAGTTACGCAACTTTTAAACTATTTTAAACTTTTCATCGAACATAATAACTTTAAATCAGCGAACTGACTTTGAATTCCTAAAGTGGACAAATTTGATAAGTTTTCCAATATCTGGTGAAATATTCTGAAAATTCAACTCATTTCCAATAATTATAGTGAATCTCAAGTTTATTTAACCAAAATTCAAAAAGTTATACAACTTTCAAACTATTTTGAAACTTTTCAACGAACTTTATTTCTTTAATTCAGCGAACTTACTCAAAATTCCTATATCTGAAAAATTTGAGCAGTTTTCTAATATCTTATGAAATATTCTAAAAATTCAACTCTTTTCGAATATTTATAGTGAATTTCAAGTTTATTTAACCAAAAATCAAAATCAAAAAGTTACACAACTTTCAAACTATTTTGAAACTTTTTAACGAACTTAATATCCTTCAATCAGCGAACTGACTTAAAATTCCTATAGTGGACAAATTTGATAAGTTTTCCGATATCTGGTAAAATATTCTGAAAATTCAACTCATTTCCAATAAATATAGTGAATCTCAAGTTTATTTAACCAAAATTCAAAAAGATATACAACTTTCAAACTATTTTGAAACTTTTTAATGAACTTAATATGTTTAATTCAGCGAACTTACTAAAAATTCCTATATCTGAATAATTTGAGAAGTTTTCAATTATCTGATGAAATATTCTGAAAATTCAACTCTTTTCGAATATTTATAGTAAATTTCATGGTTATTTCACTAAAATTCAAAAAGTTATACAACTTTCAAACTAATTTGAAACTTTTCAACGAACTTTATATGTTTAATTCAGCAAACTTACGCAAAATTCATATAGCTGAAAAGTTTTCAATTATCTGATGAAATATTTTGAAAATTCAACTCTTTTCGAATAAATCTACCAATTTTGATGACTATTCTACTAAAATTCAAAAAGTTATAAAACTTTCAAACTATTTAAAACTTTTTAGCGAACTTTTTTTCATTAATTCAGTAATCTTACTTCAAATACTTGTAGCTCAAAAATTTGAGAAATTTTCAATTATCTGATGAAATAATCTGAAAATTCAACTCTTTTCGGATATTTCTAGTGAATTTCAAGTCTATTTTACTAAAATTATAAAAGTTATACAACTTTCAAACTATTTTGAAACTTTTCAACGAACTCTATTTCTTCAATTCAGCGAACTTGCTTAAAATTCCTATAGCGGAAAAATTAGAGAAGTTTCATTTTTGGAAAATATTACGTGTATCGAAATAAGATATCAATTGAGTTGTAATTCATTTTCATCGCAGTCCATTTGAAGCGAACATTTCGCAATGATTCGAACAGGTGGTTTTCGTGTATATTGCAGACAATAAACTTAGTAGCAAACAATTAATGCGTAATTAGTAGTCAATGAACGCTGGGAAGAGTGCGCCATTGTCGTCGTCGTCGTCGTTGTTGTCGATGTTGGATACCGCAATACCAAATTTGCCAACGACCAGTTCGAGCAATTCCGATGGAAAATCGCCAGACAGCCTGGCTTTTAGTTGCCTATTATAGTATTATTGCAAAACGGCAGCAGCTGGCTTCGGACCAAATAGGGCTCTCAGCTAGCGCTAGAGACGCTCCCGAACGAAGAGCAAAAAAAATGAAGAAGAAGAAGCAGAATATAACACTAACTCATAACAACAACGACGACAGCGCGATGCGTGCTGAAAAAGTGCGCATCCCATACAAGAGCATTTCCAATGGGATTTTCTCGTTTTTCGCATGTCGTCGTTTTATATGTGTTTGCGGATGGAACACCTTGTAGATGGCTGGGTTCTGCGTCGATGGGACTGGCGAATCGACGGGACGATGGACGCGCGTCGGAATCTCGTCGACGACGATTTCTCAATTTTAGCATTTTATCACATACCGTCCACCGAGCCCACGTCCGCACGCCATCCATCTCTGCGACATTAAGCAGCTTCTTTTTTCTGGAGCCGTGCGGCCCGAGCTCGATCATATTAATTACTCTCTTGTACTCGTTGCCACCAAAAAGAAAACTAACACACTTCCTACTTTATTTTTTGTTGTTGCATCGTCAGTCAATGCTTGCTACTAATGTCTTCCAGGATTCGAGGGGTCAACATCACTTCAGGATGGTTTTTTGACCAGTTTTACTGTTCTTGTATTCGTCGAATTTCCAGTTTGTATTTGAAAATGTCAGGAGTCTTCAAAATGTAATTCATTCACTAGTTCATTCAGTGGAGTTAATTAAAAACTCTTTAGAGGGAAAATTTGACAAGTTTTCTAATATCTGATGAAATATTCTGAAAATTCAACTCATTACCAATAAATCTAGTGAATTTCAAGTTTATTCCACTAAATTTCAGAAAGTTATAAAACTTTTAAACTATTTTAAACTTTTTATTGAATGTAATATCTTTAAATCAGAGAACTTATTTAAAATTCCTATAGCGGACAAATTTGAAAAATTTTCTAATATCTGATGGAATATTCTGAAAATTTAACTCATTTCCAATAAATCTAGTGAATTTCAAGTTTATTTCATCAAAATTCAAAAAGTTATACAACTTTTAAACTATTTTAAACGTTTCATCGAAGTTAATATCTTCAATTTAGCGAACTGACTTGAAATTCCTATAGCGGAAAAATTTGAAAAGTTATCTAATATCTGATGAAATATTTTGAAAATTCAACTCATTTCCAATAAATCTGGTAAATTTCAAGTTTATTTCATCAAAATTCAAAAATTTAGACGATACTCAAACTATTTTGAAAGTTTTCAACGCACTTTATATCATTAATTCAGCGAACTTACTAAAAATTGCTATAGCTGAAAAATTTAAGAAGTTTTCTAATATATGATGAAATATTCTAAAAATTCAACTCATTTCCAATAAATCTAGTGAATTTCAAGATTATTTGACTAAAATTCAGAAAGTTATACAACTTTCAAACTAATTTGAAACTTTTCAAGGAACTTTATATCGTTAATTCAGCGAACTTACTTTAAATTCCTCTAGAAGAAAAATTTAAGAAGTTTTCCAATATCTGATGAAATATTCTAAAAATTCAACTCTTTTTGAATATATCTATTGAATTCCAAGTCTGTTTCACTGAAATTCAAAAAGTTATACAACTTTTAAACTAATTTAAAACTTTTTAAGTAACTTTAAATCTTTGATTCAGCGAACTTTCTTAAAATTCCTATAACGGAAAAATTTGACAAGTTTTCTAATATCTGATGAAATATTCAGAAAATTCAACTCTTTTCGAATAAATCTACCAATTTTTATGACTATTCCACTACAATTCCAAAAGTTATACAACTTTCAAACTAATTTGAAACTTTTCTACGAACTTTATATCTTTTATTCAGCGAACTTACTTAAAATTCATATAACGGAAAAATTTGACAAGTTTTCTAATATCTGATGAAATATTCAGAAAATTCAACTCTTTTCGAATAAATCTACCAATTTTTATGACTATTTCACTAAAAGTCAAAAAGTTATACAACTTTCAAACTAATTTGAAACTTTTCTACGAACTTTATATCTTGTATTCAACGAACTTACTTAAAATTCGTATAGCGAAAAAATTTGACAAGTTTTCGATTATCTGATGAAATATTCTGAAAATTCAACTCTTTTCGAATATATCTAGAGAATTTCAAGTTTATTGCTGTAAAATTCAAAAAGTTATATAACTTTCAAACTAATTTAAAACTTTTTAGCGAAATTTTTTTCATTAATTCAGTAATCTTACTTCAAATTCATATAGGTCAAAAATTTGAGAAGTTTTCGAATATCTGATGAAAATTTCTAAAAATTCAACTCTTTTTGAATAAGTCTAGTGAATTTCATGATTATATCACTAAAATTCAAAAAGTTATACAACTTTCAAACTATTTCAACTTTTCAACGAATCTAATTTCTTTAATTTGGTGAACTTAATTAATAATTTTATAACTTTATAGTTCTCATATCAAAGTGAAATTTTCAAAGAATACTCAGATAATGTTGAACTTTAAGTAATTGAATGTTTTGTCTACAAAAAAATGTTTAAAAACATCTGTCTGAATGCATTGTGCAGATGTTGCAAAAAAAAATCTCATTGCAACAATGTGTCTGAAAAAGTAGTCTACAAATTTGCACTGATATCATCGCAAAAACGCGTCCGACATGACAAATACCATAATAATTAGTTGATAAGCCACCGTTCATAATTAGTTATAAATAGCAGAGCTATCGATTTCGCAGAAATCAATCGAACGTGTTGTCGTCGATTCCCATGTTGCATCTTCGAATGCATCGCATATTTCCCAACATCATAACAATAACGCGGCACAAATTGCGTTCGATTCATGTTATCAGAAAATATCGATCAATCGGCCGGCTCGATTGACGCGCCATACTGACTCCTCGCCTCTTGCTTCTTCTTGCAGGACGAGAACATGTCGACGGTGGATTCCTCCGGCGACAGCAGCGACGGCGAGCTGCCCGACCAGGAGTCCGAGTTTCGCATCCCGACGACGACGACGCCCATCACGAAGACGTCCCCCAGCCAGACGAGCACCCAGCCGACATCATCCTCATCCTCGTCTGCGAGCGCCACCAGCGCGTCGAAGCCACCTGGTGCGGCGTCGTCTTCAGCGGGCAAAACCCCACTCATCTCGCCGCTGCTGTACCAGACGCCGCAGGGCGTCATGTACGCGACTCCATCCAGCAACGGGATGATCCTCAGCCTGGCGCCCCCCAACGGGGATGCCAGCCTGGGGCAGTTCATCATTCCGCTGTCGATGATGGCGCCGACGACTTCGGCGACGGCGACGACGACGACGTCCACGTCCAACGGCGAGCTCGACCTCTCCAAGCGGAAGTGACCGATGGACTCGTTTCCGGCTGCGTGCCATCCGCACCGTGGCGCGTTTGTTATGCAGGACGCGCTCTGAAGACGCTCCTCTAGGTTTCGAAGACGGGCGGAATTCGTTCGACTATGAAATGGCTTTTTTGGGCGTATTTTTGGCTTGGACTCCGGCCAAAAGTTACATGCGTTGAGCGCACTCACTTCTTCGGACGGAAATTCCATGATTGCATACAATTTATAAATATCCGTCTTAGGAAAATTGTTTAAAATTAATTTTGAGTTGTAACAACACATTTTTTTCCTTGTTTTCAAATTTTTTTCATGAAATTCTGCGTAGTTTCAGTTAAAAACTATGAAAAGCACGTAAATATAGTGTACAATGAAAAATTGTTCCTGCTAGTTTTACATTCAAGTAGTTTCTAGACTTTAGATTCATTACGAACACTTTTTAAGTTTTCGTAATGAAGTTTTTCTGGGTATTCAAAGAAACTAAAGATTAATTAATTAAACCCTTATAGAATTTCATTTTGAGTTCACTAAAATGCTTTTCGAACAAGTATCTTGGTTGGAAATCAGTTCATTGAAGATTTCAATAAAAAATTTTAATCGAACAAAAAAAACAATCTGTTCGATGAGTCAAATTGAGGTCATTAAACAACTTTGGAGGCTTGCACATGTCTGGAAGTCGGTGGAAGCACTCCAAAATAGTTTTTGGTGTAAATAATCTATTTCGGTATGAAACTGGCCCGTAAACGAACGAATTATGCAAATCCACTCGCAGAAATACTATCTTCACTATATGCGCACACATTTTACACTTAACTAAAAATACCCGCGCCGATATTTACACTATTTTCGCTATTAATAATTGCGCACTCTTCGGAATTTGCGTGCTAATTTCGCATTAGTCCGGCCTAAAAATACCGCCCGCAAAAACTTCCATACTCTCGCGCAAAATCATGGAATTTCTTCGCGAATGTCGTCGTACTTAAAATTTCGCGCACATTTTCATCAGTTAGTTGGATGCTAATTGCATTCGAGTCCGGTTTTATTTCCCTAGTCATTGATTTTTGATTGTACTTTTAGTCGACGTGGACGGAATCAAAGACACAATTAAGTTTAGTTAGTAGATGTTTTGATTGTAATTAAGATTGATTGATTGGGGGCGAACTTGATGAGACTAAAACGAGTGCTGTGTGTTTTCAGACAATTTCTTTGTTGTTGTTAATCAGTGTAGTCAATTTTAGTTGCTAGAAGAATGATGTCGAGTGCCTTGAATTGATATGATAGCATCACAAACTGCCAAATATATCATACAACAATTATCACAAATCATAAATTTTAGTTGTAATTACTAACGAAATTTCATGAACGCTCAAACTATTTGTATATAATTGAAAACATTGGAAATCATTGATTCTATTGTCAGAGATCATTCAGAATTTTTGTAAAATTGCTTTATTTATACATGTAAATCCATATATAAGTAACGATAATAAAGAAAGTATTTAATGGAACTTTGTAGAATTTCCTTGAGCATTTTGAATCATAGCAACGCTCCGTTGTTCGCTCTCAAGGAAAAGCTCTCTATAAAGGCGCATTTTATTTTTACACCGTACGAAAATAGGCAAAAGCATGGCACCGGCTTGTGACTTAAGTAACTTTAGGCATTAAACTATGGCGCATTCGGCCAACTCTTGGCTCCAACTTGCGCATCCAGAACATAAATAGGAAGTTTTCTCTTGCAGCTCATAACACTTCAGAACTGGATTCACTAACATCGACGCAGTGGAAAAACCTCTCCGAAGAACCACAGGAATCGGACGTTTCTTGAGGCATTTTTTTAATGAAGTGCAATTAAAATGGCGCATTCGACATTCGCGAAATTCTTGCGCTCGTGTTAATTAACACTCCGCGACGACGATTCGGCGCACAAATTGCATTTCGGCCTCGTTTATTAATCGTCCGGCTTCTCGTTGTGATTAGCACAAGTTGAAAACTCGAGGAGCAAGTTCTTCAACTTCTTTCAGACCTCAACCAACGAAGATTTATAATTCAATGGTTTTTATTGAATCAACAATGAGTTTAACTATCTTTTACGAGTTGAATCCATCAGATGTTGAAATTTTCAAAATTTTTTGATTTTTAGATGATCCAAATTTTGTGACATCATCAACCAACAAAAATTCATGAAAACTTTGAGTTATTTTAATTGTATTTCAATGTTTTAAGACTTTTTATTGTTTTTTTCGTGGGATAACAAATTTTCGTCATTGAATTTAAGTTTAAGAGTAGAATCAATTAAAGATGGTTGAAATTTTCAAAATTTTGGATTTTTTGATGATCCAAATTTGTGACATCATCAAACAACAAAAATTCATGAAAACTTGAGTTATTTTGATTGTTTTTCAATGTTTTAAGACTTTTTTATTGTTTTTTTTTCGTGGGATAACAATATTTTCTTCATTCAATATAACTTTAAGAGTAGAATTGATTAAAGATGGTTGAAATTTTCAAAATTTTGGATTTTTTGATGATCCAACTTTTGTGACATCATCAACCAACAAAAATTCATGAAAACTTTGAGTTATTTTGATTGTTTTTCAGTGTTTTAAGACTTTTNAACAATATTTTCTTCATTCAATATAACTTCAAGAGTAGAATCGATTAAAGATGGTTGAGATTTACAAAATTTTGGATTTTTTGATGATCCAACTTTTGTGACATCATCAACCAACAAAAAATCATGAAAACTTTGAGTTATTTTGTTTGTTTTTCAGTGTTTTAAGACTTTTTCTTGTTTTTTTTCATGGGATAACAACATTTTCGTCATTTAATATAACTTTAAGAGTAGAATCGAGTTGAAAATTTTAAAATTTTGGATTTTTTGATGATCCAACTTTTGTGACATCATCAACCAACAAAATTTGATGAAAACTTTTCAGTGTTCAATCAATCCAAGAAATTAAACATTCATAACGTGTGCTGATTGAATATCAGACCAAAATGGGTAACCAAAAATCAACAACAAATTTATAAACAAATTTTCAAATCTGTTTTCCCAAATGAGTTTTCAAAAAAGTCACACGCATTATCAACAATAGAATTTCCACAATTTCTACTGGAATACAAAAGCATTGCATTTTCGTTGGCAAAACATGACAATAAAACCAATTTCGCCAAATTAGCACCTTTGCGAATTCCGTCATCGTTGGCGGTCATGATGATAATTGCAAAATCCAGCGCAAGAAGTGCTAACTTCTCGGTCGATTTTTCCGATTTTTCCAGCGCGCCATAGGCGATATTAAACAGTTACGCCTGTTGCCCATAGATGGGGGAAATGCCGGAAACGCTCCTTATTCGCAGATGGCACTGCGCGTTCCTCTGCATTTATTTGTGTCGCACGCGCGCGCATCTCATTAATTTTCATGCGCGCTCGCGGTTTTTAATGCTTATTTGTTTATGCATATTTATTGCGATGCGCCGATGCAATAACAATATGGCGTCTGCTACTTCTTCGTTGTTTTTGTTTTCTGTTGGTTGTCAATAGCGACAATATTCAAATATGATTTCGTTGTATTTGAATATCGTCGCTATTAAAAAATTATGATTGTTGTTGCTGCTGGATTAATTTCAAATTGATTAACCGACTAAAATAAATGAATAATTTCTGAATGTAACATTGAATGAGATTTATGGTCTAAATAGCAACCATGAACACAGGACTCGTTAGTTTCCTAGTAACAATTAAACTATTCTGCAAAAAATTGGATCGAGGTGAAGACATCAGAAAACGCGCTTCATAAATACGTTTATAGTCGAGATAATCGCGATTGGAATTTCCACTTTACATGCTTGATGATCAACCATTCGCCATATACAAACAAATTATTTTTTTTCTTGTTATTTTTAATTGCCAACGTAGCAAAATGCTCGTTCGATCTCGACCGATTACAGAAACAGCGACTCGTTATTGTCTGCGTTTGTTTTTATAGCAATAACATTGGTCCGATTTCGGAGTAAATTATTTAAAGTCAATGCGACACGCATAAACAATTAGGTAGCACCTGCGCAATTGCCGCAACAATCGCGGCCCATTTCTGCATGCATCACTCGAGACGAAGACGGATTGCAACGACCTTTTGCTGCGAACTAATCGTTCAATTCGCGAGCGCGCGCAATTAATTAATGACCTAAAACAATTTCGCGACGCGCGTCAGACAATTCCATCCCGAGAGAGGTGCATTCGATTGTTCGCGAATCGTGCGCGATTTATTGCACGCAAATCCAACATGATAATGTTTCGCTGGAATTGATTTTATTTATTTGATAGACCTCCAACTTTGTTCGCACGAGTCCGGAGATCAATGGCGATCAATGGTGATCTATGGTGATCAATAGTGATCATTTGATCCATTGAATGCTGATCGATGATCGATGGTGATTTTGCAACAATTAACGACACCTTCACCCACTAATAATATTCGTTCTACTCAATAAATCGATTATCGATTGATTCTTTGACAATATTTTCTCTACAGTTGATATTGTTTATAATTACTGCAGCAAATTGCAGTTAATTAATAAATTAACATTTAATTAAGACAATAAACATATGCCAAACGAAATTTATTTGTAATTTTGAAGAAGAATACAAGAAAATGTATATTCATTCAAATAAAAGTTTAATATAATAATATAATAATAAAATTTTTAATTAAAATATTATTCACCGGTTAATTAGCTATGATTTGATACCAAATATGCCTTAATTCATTATTTCTAAGTGCTTTAAATTGATTTTGAAAATTGGATAATTTCCAATGTTCGCTAATAGCAGAACAGCTGGTTGCCTATGTCAAAACTCATAGATTAATTATTCTTCGATTATTTTAATAATTGATTGGCGCTCAGGAAACTGTAAGCGTCAATCGATAGAAAATTTGATTGGCTTTCTTTTGATACCAAACATGATATATTTCATTATTTCTGTGTATTTTTAATTTCATATTGAAATTTTCATACCTTTGGGAATAGCAAATAATTACATAAAATTTGACAATTAATACAGTCGACTGGTTTCTCAACGCTTGTAATTAAAGATAAGCTATCAACAAACAATTTGATATCCATATACAATTACTTTACAACAGAAAATGTATCGCAAAGATAATTTATATAGCTGGGAAAAATATTAGTCTTCAATTTAAGCAATCATATGATTTAATGCATTGTTCTACAGGATGAAAATGGCGAGATTATCATAGAAGAGTTAATTAGCTTTCGTTTGATACCATACATGACCCATTTCATAGCTTCCAAGTGTCTATAATTTAATTTTGAAAAAATATTGGCAATTTCTAATATTTGGTATTTGCTGAACAGCTGATCGACGAACGAGCGGTTGCCTATGTTAAAGGAAATTAATTGATTTTTTTTCGATTATTGTGAATTATCGATTGGCGCTCAAAAAACGACAACTATCAATCGATAGGAAATTTAATTCTCTTTCTTTTGATACCAAACACGATATATTTCAATAATGTTAAACATTTTTAATTTTATATTGAATAGGTATTACATGAAATTTAACAATTAATACAGTTTATCTATTCATTAACAATTGCGATCAACGACATATCATCAATAAACTACTTGATTGAGTATTACATCCATAAATAATCGTTTTCTTAAGGAAAATGTCTCACAAACAATATTAATGTATATTGGACAAATGAATATTTTGAAATTTATGCAAAAATATGTTTTAATAAATAGCCATGCTTAACAACAAAAGAGAGATCTTAATAGAAGAGTTAATTAGCTTTCGTTTGATACCATACATGACCCATTTCATAGCTTCTAAGTATTTATAATTTAATTTTGAAAAAAAAAATACTATTTCTAATATTTGTTATTTACTGAACAGCTGATCGACGAACGACCGGTTGCCTATGTTAAGGGAGATTAATTGATTTTTTCTTCGATTATTTTTAATCATCGATTGGCGCTCAAAAAACAACAACTGTGAATCGATAGGAAATTTAATTCTCTTTCTTTTGATACCAAATACGATATATTTTATTAATGTTAAACATTTTTAATTTCACATTGAACAGGTAATTACATGAAATTTAACAACCAGTATTGTTTATCTCTTTATTAACAATTGTAATCAACGACAAATCATCAATAAACAACTTGATTGACTATTACATCGATAAATAATCGTTTTCTTAAGGAAAATGTATTTCAAAGAACCTAAACATGCATTGGGCAAATTAAAAATTTGTAATTTTTGCTTAAATATGTTTTAATAAATTGTCAGGCTTGAGAACAAAGGAGAGTTCATGATAGAAGAGTTAATTAGCTTTCGTTTGATACCATACATGACCCATTTCATTGCTTCTAAGTGTTTTTAATTTAATTTTGAAAAAATATTTACAATTTCTAATATTTGATATTTGCTGAACAGCTGATCGACGAACGACCGGTTGCCTATGTTAAGGGAAATTAATTGATTTTTCTTCGATTATTTTTTATCGTTGATTGGCGCTCAAAAAACGACAACTGCTAGTCGATAGGAAATTTAATTGCCTTTCTTTTGATACCAAACACGATATATTTCATTGCATTGATGTATTTTAAATTTCATCTCGAAAATTTGCAAGGGTCAATGGACCGAATGAAACAAAAGCAATAATTGCACGGAGTTTATTGCAAAAATCTACAATAATCGATCGATTACGAAGTCACTGAGGTGTAAATTTTGTAATTCTGGTGTTTAGCAGATCATAAACTACAAAACATTTCGTTTGCTGGGACAAAATTCTGCAATTTGCAGATTTAATTATACCCAACTAAAATAGGGCTTTAATTATGCATCTGCATGATTCTCATGTCTTCTAAATGGTAATTCGTAGTCATTATCGATCGTTGTTGGAATTTTGGGCAATCAAAACGACCAATAAAATTTTGTAATGTGTCAGAATTAACAAGAATGGTTCGAAAAAACCCATAAAGATAATGAAGACTTTCAAATGTTTGGGCTTGCAAATTCTGCACGTAAATCGATGGCTGAATGCTTTTTTGGCAATAATCGCAAAAGCCAGAGATTGAATGCAAATAATGCGTTAAATAATGACCTGAAATACAATTGGCAGAAGAAATACAACAAGTCATTTGGAGTCATATGAAATTTCCCAGCCCATCAACAATTTGCAATTCAATCATTGTTGCAAATTGCCCTCAAAGTAAACAAATCTGTTTATAAAACCCGTGAAATCCAATCGTTCCTCATTAATATGCAGCTGATGGCGTCTGCAAGCAAAACGCTGCAAATAATGAGCGATCACCTGGTTTATTTTGCCAAAAATGGCGATGGGATGTAATGCCCCTTTTTCTTTCGCAAAAATCGCTTTTAATAGGCTGCCGAAATCTTGCGGCAATCTCTTTTTAATTAAGCTTAATGATACCTTAATAATAGAGCGTTTTGCATACAATATCACATGAAAACAACGACCAGAAGGAAGCCGGGAATAATGCATGCGAATTGCAGAGAATGGGGCAATTAGAGGCGAGGAAAATTGCATTCATGTACAAGCATTTAGCGACGATTGCCTCAAGAAATACATTTTATTCCGCGGAATTTTGCGACCTACAGCAGCGAATTTAATTCCAAATTGTGGACCTTTCTATAGGCAACCAGTGTTTCAAGTGAAATTCTGAACGAATCCGTTAAACATATTTTTCTATGATTCTTTATTTTAAAAGGTATTAACAAAGTGTGATTCTTCCAGAAGAGTGTATTTAAAGTGTCTGGTTCATTATCTCTTTGCAGCTTCATCAAACAAAGCCTGCATATGATTTTTAACCTTTCCAACCAAGCTTCCGATGAAGCCAAATCTGGGGTTCATAACAAGAAGTATTCCATTTATTATTTAAACAAAGATGACAGTGAAATTGCTGAAACACTATGAGTACATATGATAGGTAAGTTTATTTAGTTGTATATGATAGATTTAACAATGGATACATTTTTAGGGATTTGCAAGGTCTGCAAGGGCAAGCTGAATGTATTCAAGATGCTGCAAAAGAGGCGTAGAAGAGGAATTGGATCTGTAGTTTACTGGAGATGGTAATATTTAACATCAATTCTTCAACATGATCTTCGAAAGAAATTATCAATGACATCAACCACAAATTGCCATGCTATGACAATTTCCAAGTCAGCGCGATGGAACTTGAGGGACCATCTCAGATGTTTTGGATGATCTTCACTCCTTAGTTCATTGGATGGGAAGTATCAACAACACTAACAACAACAACAACATCAGCCACAACAACATAAATACAAATTTGATAATGTTATTGCATAATTTTCAAAAACTCAATTCAATTTTCATTTGTCATCCAAGCCAAACTAATTACCAATTGAAATTTAAACTTCATTGCTGAAGTCTACCTCCAATTGCATGCATTCACATCAATTATGCTTCAATATAAACAAACAGAGAGCGCAGAAGCGCGCGCATTGTAATCTAAACAAAAAGCGCTCTTTGGGGATATATAAAACGTTGCTGGCTGGAAAAGGGTAATTCGTGAAGCAAATGCGTGGAAAAAAAGACACATTAGTGTCCCCCGCATTCGTACACACATTGTGCTCGAGCCAGCAGCAATAATTTAGTTTGAAACTTGCGTTTGAGTCCGAAACACCCTCGCAAAAGGAAAAGCATTTTCCCTCGGGTCATTTGTTGTTCTCGAGTGCAAACAAGTGCCTCTTAAGAAGTACCAGCTAAAGCAAGGAAAACTTGAAGTGGGCTTAAAAAGATAGAGTGCATTCATTTCGTTGTAAAGTAGTTTTTGTAAAAAGCGAGGGTGGAAATTGAAGTTGTACTTCAATGTGTATTTTGTAATTTGTAATTACCTGGATGTCAGTTACAAAAAAGGTGTAAAACTTGGGAAAACTGGATGTTAGAGCTACTTTTTGTAAGTTTTAATTTATAATTTTGACTGTTGATTAACTGAGAAACTTTGTGTTTAAATAACGTTTTTGCTGACTCAAGAAGTTCGCTGCAACTTGAAACGTTGATTTGTAATTAATTAATGTCCTAATGTAATCAGTAACAATTGATTTGCGTAATAATAGTACTTGATTTTCTTGGATCGTGTACGGCAACAGAAGCACAAGCAAATCGATATAAACAATAATCATTTTCGACTTTCCTGCGAGTGTGGACTGGTCATGGAACTCGCATTTTCCTCACACGAGCGCATATATATAAATTATTGATTGGAAAATCGTCTGCGTGTGCTTTTGGCCGCCCAGGTCGTCGGTCAAGCACGCCAATGTTTTCTATTTTATTGCGTACACATCGAGACAGACACCACGAGCAAACAAGCCAGCAATCATCCATTAATTATTCACCAAACACCGGAATCGTCACGATTTCCATTCAAAACTGGCATTTTCTGAGTCGTCTGCGCTGATTTGTACTCAGAATTCATATAATTTTCGTTGTTTCATGTGCGCTCTTTTACTTGTCACCCATTCAATTGTTAGTTATCAGTATTTCATCTATGATTTGTTATAACAATTGTACGTCACATGATGTGAAGTAATGTGAAGGAAAAAGGATCGATTTTCTGGTTCCAGGTTCAACTTTTCAACGTAATTCTAATCGTCATCATTTTGTCAAGTAAATCATGGAAATAATTCGTTGAAAAGTTGTTCAGAATTTCTGGAAATTGACCTTTTATTTGTTGGACTTTCTGGAAATTTGATGTCATGAAAAATGTGAAAGTTCATGGATGAAATATTTTAATTAATCATTCTTATCAGTAACGGTTTTTTGTAGTTATGTGTAGATTAGTTGGGAATTAGTCTACCAGCAGAAATAATCATTTGCATTGATAATTTTTTTATTAAGACGCGTTTTTCAACACTTTGTTACAACTTTTGTAACGGTAACAATTATGACGCATATTTAAATATGAAAATCGTGTATTTTATGATTGTTTATACACAAATGAAGATGACTATTCAAATTGATTCTTGGAGATCTACAAAATGCAGTTTTAATTATTAAAATCGGTCCAATACTTTTGGAGGTACAAAATTTTTGGAAATTTCATGATTTTAAGAAGAGATTTTTTGCAAATCGAAAAATGAGAAGGTTTGTGTTTGACATTCAATCGTTAATTAATTATTCATCAATAATCCGCAAGATTAGAGAACATGATCAATTTGTGACGTCATTGATATTTTAATAACATACAATTATTATCGTTTATTTGCTCCATACTAATTTCAATTTTTCCTTCTTCTGTTTCTAGATTACAATCGAGTGCGAACGACAAAGTGCGAAATATCTGGGTCAAGCATCATGGAAGAACAAAAGATGCGATGACCCATTTCTCTGGAACAACAACAATTCTTCAATGAGCGATTTCAGTCAGCTGTAAATCGATTCAACTATTTGAATTTCATTTTATTGTCACTCTGAAGAGGGAAATCTTTGAAATGGGTTGCAGTGCTGCGAAGAATGTCACCGTTGAGCAACTGAACGGAAATGCGGAAGCATTGAGCAATGGAAATCAGGAGGAGGCTCGTAAAGTGTCGATTACGAGACGTGCATCGGAAGTTCCGGCTTTGCAAAGCGACGAACCGCCCGCGGAAATGCTGGATCCGGGGACGGTCAACAATCTCCAAAAATGCTGTGAGTTATCACAGAAAAATTTTCTCAAGTTTCAAAGTACAACTGTGTAATTTGTTTGTTTTTTGTTTGGTACCTGAAGCAAATGGATTGTCGTTTGATATCGCATTCGAGGAGGATGCAGATAGCAGCATTATCCGGAAACACCCACCAAAACGCTTCCAGAAGCTGGAGGAGCAGCAGACGAGTCCGAATCTTTCGTTGCAGAAGCTCCAGGAGAAGTTGGATGAGGCTGAAGTTCGAAGGCAACAGGTGAGCTCAATTTTGGAAATACCTTTTACAAATTTTAGATGTCCCAAGAATTCTGGAAGTCTCCAGATGTTTCTAGATGTCTGGAAAGTTTCTGGGAGCTCCTTAAAGTTTCTGGAAGCCTCTGGAAGATTTCAGAAAGTTTTAAAAGTTTTCAATAAGTTTTGGTACTTTCTAGAAGATTGCAAAATGTTTCTATACGTTTCCAAAAGTTTCTACAAAGTTCTAGAAGTTCCTGATAATGTGTAGTAGCTTCAAGAAGATCATACATATTCCTCGAAGAATCTAGGCCTAAAAATTAGATGAGAATTAATCAATTTCTGAAGATACATCTTTGGCAGAGTAATTTGCAAAAACATGGAAAACTTTTGCATCTGTCATATAGAGAGCACCACCATTTGGTTACAAAATTATTCAATTAAGCAATAATACGGTATAAATTGTTGTTAATTTTCCAATTTTTACTTATACAATCAGAGCAATTGCAATTTTGCCCAAAAAACAAAATATTTCATTAGAAAACAAATGAAAATTAATTCCTACACTAGCGCCATTTTACCACCTATGGATTGTTATTGGTACTACTCATGTCATAAAAAGTGATAATATGCAATAATATAAACAAAGGAGATGATAATCAACGAAATGGAAGAGATATTGCTGGTTTCTGAAGATATTTCTGAAGATAATTGCTGATTAAAACATGAGTAGCTTGCAGAAGTTGTGGCTTCTGTATCATAGATATCGCTACCATTTGGTAAACAAATTGTTAAATAATTATCAACAATTTATACTGTTTCTTATAGCTAGAACCTTAGACATTGCCATTTTACCCAAGAAACTTAATAATTCATTACAGAACAAGAAATTCTTAATTGTACAGTAGCGCCATTTTACCACCTATGGGTTGTTATTAGTACCACTGTTGTCAAAATGAGTGATAATTTTCAATAATATAAACAAATGCGGCCATAATTAAAAAAAATAGAAGAGATTTAATTAGTTTCTGAAAATATAATTGAAAATTAAGGTTGGTTGAAATTTTGGAACTTTCAAAACTTTCAGATTTGTCACATAGAGACCTCCACAGGTTCCAGAAATTTCTAGAAATAAAACAAATGCAACAAGTCAGATTCTCTATCAGTAAACCAAATAAACAAAAATTGAAAACAAGGATTACATGAAATCTCTAACATAGAACAATGAAATACCGCAATCAAACAAACTCCTTTCATTGTTAATTATTATTTCCCCTGGGGGGTTGAAAGCCTCCTGGGGCATTACGACAAAATACTAAACGACACGTACAGAAAACGGCAATAAATCATCCACACAAAATCCAAAAATGAGGGCACAGAAACAAAAGTGCACGTTTCGCCCTACATTCTTCCCTCATTTTCTTCATTTCCTCTTCCTCATCCTCAGCCCCGAATCCACACCAGTTCCGGCCTCATTTGCCGCCCCCCTGTTGCGTTCATCGCCTCATTAAGCCGCCTCGAAACGGCCGAGATTAATTGGCGTTTAATTCGATGAGCGCGACCAATGAGCGCATTAATTTTTCCCATCGATGACGTTCCGTTTCAATTTGCAGATTCTGCAGCAACGTGTTGCGTCCGCCAAAGTGCGCAAAGGGCTCAAGAAGCAGTCGAACGTGAATGGCGAGAGTGGAGATGATGACCAAAATGCTGATAATGTTGATAAGAGCGACGAACAAGTGGATGCTGATTCCGGAAACAATGAGGGCAAAACTGATTAGAATGATGAGTACTTTAGTTTAGGATAAGTAGATTTAGTATTCAAAGTGCACTTGAAAGTGGACTTATAAGTTTACTACGACTTGAGAATTGTTAAAATCAAAGAAATTGAAGAAATTTCTGGATCAAATTGTCTTCGGATAAGGAATTGATTTTGTAATGTGATGTAGTATGAAATCAGAGGTTTTGATAGCTAAATTTTTAAATTAAACTAGAAAATTAATTAATTAAGTAATGGATAAATGTGTGGATAGGTAGATAATTAAGTTTTTAATTAAAGAAATGTACTAATGTTTATTGAATAGATGACTTTTGTAAATTGACTGATCAATATTCGTTTAATTGTGTGGTAATAAATTAAATGGTTTTTATTAGTTAGTTGGTTAACTGAAATTTAAGAAAACCAATGAGAAAACAAAATGAATTTGTTACTGATCACTCGATCCCATGCAATCATATGGCAATTCAATGTTTGTATTGAAGGTTTTTCCCATTGCGTTTAAAATCTATTAATTTGATTAACAAATAAATGAGTAGGTCTTATAGAGAATTGAATTCCCTTTCTTTTGATACCAAATATGACCATATTCGATGCTCCTGTTCTTTTTTATTA